>JADLZK010008058.1:0-88984 GCA_015847255.1 Hyparrhenia diplandra | reverse complement strand
CAGACTCATCCATGAGATCAACCAAATCCAAGACCAAACTCCAGAGCGCTGGAGGGGGAGTGGTAGCCGGTGGCGGTGGAGGCCCAGTTTTGATACCAGAAGAGTGTTGATGTTTCTTAACGTTGCAAAAGAATCCCGCAAGCATACGGAATTGTCGTTGTAGAAGTCTAAGCGAACCTCGGTTTCATGAATTTTTATTGGCACGACCCTAGCAATCCCACAACACACAAAGATGAGTCTGAACTGACCTTTAAAAAGTCTGTCGGTTGAGGCTAGTGGCATATTGCCCAAAAAGGGTTTCCGCGAGATATTGTGACATAATATTTGCCTCTACTGTGGGGTTGTGCAGGGCATCCAAGGAATTTCTTCGAATGAACAAGATATAGTCATGGAAGGTGAAAGGATCTGAATTGCTTTAGAAGAACGTTTCACATCCGTCAACCATTCATTTGAAGGTTTCATGTAGAGAAAGTTTCCTTAGAAGGAGATGTGCTCTGTTTGCTCCATTCGTGCCAAAGAAGGTTCAAGGTTCCCCCATGATCCTCGAATTTGAGCGGGAACTCCGAAGGATGAAGCATCCCTTCCTTTGGTGTTTGTGGTTCGGGAGAGGGCTCAATAGTCGGTTCTAATGATGGTAAAGGGAATGGTTCGACTAATGAGGGCTCCTCAAAACATGACATGCCCTTGTTGTGGAGGAGAGTAAGGTCTACAACGAGAGAAGAATGCTTCTCTAGGATGTTATCAAGAATTCTTCTCTATTCTATTGTTGGTTTACGTGCAAACGACCCTTCGGCGGCTATGTCAATGAATAGAGTAGCATCTATGTCAAGACCCAAACAAAAGATATGCAAAAACAACTACCGGGTAATGACAAGTTTGGGCTAGCACGTATTAACATTGTAAACCTGGCCCAGGCTACACCTATGGACTCCTTCTCCCGCTGCTTGAAATCGAGGATTGTCCTTGGTAGGTTGTTGATGGAGTAAAATGTTAGACATAAATTGTCTTTGAGTTCTTCCCAATCCCCGTTCAAACTTCCTACGACATTAGTGTACCATTGTTTTGCTCTCCCTTTGAAGGAGAATTGAAACAACTTCCACATGAGAATTTCTTGTGTCATGCCAGGAATGCTTAGGCATGCACATATCTCCTCAAAATCTCATAGGAATGCCTGGAGCGCTGCAGCTTAGCTAGGTGTGCTCAGTGGAACAACAAAATATAAATCTGATAGAATGCTGAAGAGAGTACGTACATATAATCTAATTAATTAATTGATCACCAACACATATAAGTGTGGATACTTATTGAATTGTGATGTCTCTTATAGGTGGTGATAAAATCGTCCATCCATCATATTCTCGTCAGCAAAATATATCAACTGTCACTGTCAGTCAGTATCACAAGTGGTTGGTTGCTGATGTCCTTCGCCGCCTCCTTCACCATCCTTCTGTCTCTTCCTCCCTTGGTCATCCACTCATCCTTCATGCCCCATGCCCTGTACTTCAATATGCAGATGACACCAATGCTCCTCTATGGTTGTTCTCCAGACTAAGCAACTCCTAGGGGTTTTTGAAGAGGCAACTGGCCTCTCAAACAACTATCACAAGATAACCTTTCTCCCCATCATCATCCCTGATGCCGATGCTTTCTCACTTGCTGATGCTTTTGGTATTATTCCTCCTCTTTCCCCAAATCTACCATAGCCTCCCCCCTTTCCCCTAATAAGCTTAGTGTTTTCGATTGCTTCCCTTTGATTACTTCGGTGGATAAATGTTTTTCTAGTTGGAGTGCTTCCTTACTCAATAGAGCCGGCCGCCTTATTCCCGCAATCGCTGTCCTCGGTTCCCTCCCCATGCACTACATGTGCTTCATGGCCATCCCTAAAACTGTCATCCAAGCTATTGATTGTTGGAGCGAACTTTCTTCTAGACCGGGAAACATAAATGTCATGGCTCAAAATGTATAGCTGCTTGGGACACTGTATAGCTAAGTAAAGAACAGGGCAGTTTGGGTGTAAAGGATCTAGAGTTACAGAATCGATGCCTCCTCATGAAATTCATTGACAAGCTATTCTCTAACTCGGATACCCCTTGGAGGGACTGGATTCTGCATGAGACTGCCTCCCCGGATGTTGTCAACTCTAGTGGAAAATTGGCAATAGCTATCTCTAGAAGATTATCAAGGATGAGCTCTCAACTTACAGCTCTCTCATCTTTGTTAAGGTGGGCAATGGTGCCTCCACTTCTTTCTGGTATGACCACTGGCTTCCAGCCGGTCCCTCTCATGCTACTCTCTTCTCCAACACCATGAGGCCTAACATATCGGTTCAAAGTTGTTTCTAGGCAAATTTTCGCTTGTGCTTAAGACCGAGGCTCACTAACGTTGCTAGTGCCCAGCTAGCCTCTCTACTCCCTTGCTTGCAGGACATATCTACGGACAGCTAGCTCCCCAAACCAGCGGCTCATGAAGCTAACCGGTAAACGATACACAGCGAAGGATGCTTACTCAGCCGTGGAGCCAAGCCATGGGGTAGCAGATGTCCACGGCCAACGAATCTGGCCTCCCATGTGCCGAATAAGGTGAAGGTCTATTTCCGGCTCTTTTTCCGTGCTCACGAATGAATCTCCGCGCCAAGCACATCCTAGACAATGACTTATGTGAACGACGCCTCTCAGCATGTCGAGGATAGACACCATGTCTTCTTTGGCTGCCATTTGAGTGTTGCGGTGTGGAGCAAGATTGGCCTCGGCCCATTTCTGCTCTATCCATGTGGATATCTGAATGCCACAATTCCATCGCACTGGATGCAAAGCTTTGGCCCTTTGTTCTTCACCCTGCTTTGGCGATTCTAGGACGCTAGAAATGGCTCAATCCTCAAAAATGAGCCCCCAACTCCACGATCGATAATAAGCAAAGTCTGTGGAGGATTTCTTCGTCTTGGCGTGTGTTGACATTTTTAACGCAATCAAAGGAAAACAGTATAAAACCCATCC
Organism: Hyparrhenia diplandra; assembly: GCA_015847255.1. Taxonomy (NCBI): domain Eukaryota; kingdom Viridiplantae; phylum Streptophyta; class Magnoliopsida; order Poales; family Poaceae; genus Hyparrhenia; species Hyparrhenia diplandra. The sequence goes on along the minus strand of JADLZK010008058.1, from coordinate 85,991 downwards.
CCAATAAAAGCGTCGAATGCACCGCGACATTCCCCAATAAAACCACCATGTCGGTGATCCGAAAGGGATTGTCAACGGGATAGATCTTGCCATCGTAGATATTTCATCCGCAGTTTACACGGATCTATCGTTGTAGCATTTCACCCGGAAGTATTCGTGGTATCGTTATTTATATTTTCCCAAAGGAAGGCATGTGATTTAATAAGCTAGCATGGCATCCGAATAGAGGAACATGTGTTTGCTTAGACCAAATTGTTCATAACAGGGGGTAAGCAATACGGTTTATGGATAGTGTGACACACACTTAAGAATCCACCAAAGAAAAAGGATAAAGAAAATAGATAAAGAATAAATGAATAACCTAGTGGAGTAATTCTAATGTATCTAGTCATGGCCGTATAAATGAATAGTTAGGATCATATGCAAACCGATTTAATTATGGTTAGGTCTAGGATATCGTGGAGACCCCACCAGAAGTCCGCTTTCCACCAAGGCATTTACGAACTCCTACAAAGACACACCTAACGTGGGGGATTTCAAGGGACGGTCAAGGCTTGTCACGACCAAGCCGCCTACCCCCTCAATCGTGGCGTGCACTCATATCCGCAGTGTCGTAATACCCGTGCACCATGCCCGCATATCGAGCACTACTCTTGTCCCCCCAGGATCCCCACTCGTCGAATGGACTGGACTAGAACAAGAGCAAACCCGGCGGAACAACGAACCGATATCCCACCTCTAATCAAGTTAGGCATATGATGATCGATGAAGAAATGTATTGAACATGTCAAGATTATGATATGTAAACTATATGCTAGTTCATATACCAACACAAGAACATGAACAAGACTATACTCTAGTTCATAAGTTAGGCCAAGAACAAATCGATATAGGACTTGTAAATAGAAGAATGCTCCATAGAGAAGATGTATTACCAAAGCACTTTCTTCTAGGAGACAAGCCCTCCTTGTAGCTCTCCTACTCCAAGTGCTAACCAAGAACTAAAAAGAAGAAGAAAAGAAGAAGAAGAAAGAAGAAGTAGAAGAAGAGAGAGAGGTAGAGGTGGTAGAGAGAGATTGCTGGTTTGTTTGGACTCCAAGTGGTGTGTGTTGAGAGAGGGAGAGAGGGGGCCTACTTATACACTTGGAGGAGGGGCCTAAGTGCTAATTTACACCAAAACCGACCAGTAAACCTTCCTAATCTGAGCAAACCGACCAACCAAGGGCGGAATCCCCGCTTGGAAGGTGCACGAACCGCCTCCCCGAGGTTGGGCGAAAACCGCCTTTAGGGTGCGGCCGCTGCCACCGGCCCAAGCGGCCCCTCGGCTCGGCCTGGCCCGGGTCTCGGTGAGGTGTCGCCTCTTCCGCCCCGAAAAGTTGTGGGTCGGGCTTGGCTCGCCCAATTTTGATGTTTTGGGTCGATTTGCTCCTGGGCTTGAGTTTTGCAATAATGCGCTTTCCTGATGGCGTACTTTTGGTCGATTTTCCACTTGCTTTTATTATAAATCTGCAAAATAAAATTCTAGACACTACAAGTGGAATTTATTAGTGATAAATGCATATGAGTATAAAAGGTATAGTTTTACTCCCTTTTATGGTAGTAAGTTGACGGGAAAAATATGTCATTGGTGACCGCCAACAAACTCCCCAAGCTTACCCTTTGCGCGGCCCCTCGAGCAAATGAGATAAGTACTTGGTTGTTGATCGGGAGTTGCTACTATGCGATTACATTTCACAAGTGCCGTGGTTATAATAAGATTTTCTACTATAGTTTGAATAAAATGGCACATCTTTTTCTCACCCTTTATTACCTTTCATCGTAGCGGGGCTTTCCAAATTTTTTCAAAGCCTTGGGCGGTTGCCGGAGTAGAATGGTTATAATAGAGGTGCTTATCATTCATCCTTTTGATCAACTTTTTATCCGGATTTTATTATTATATATAATATTTATTTTTTTTTTTCCGAGAAAGCATGGGCTTTATTGCTATATATTTTTTTTTTTTGGAGAGGTGGGCTCTGCTCGCCCTAGACTTTTGTCTTTTATTTCCTCTCTCTTTCCTCTTTTTTTTTTAGAGATGTGGGCTCTTCTCGCCCTCGGACACTTGTCCATTTTTCATCTCATTTTTTTTTTTTTTTTTTTTTTTTTATAGACCATATCTTTTCTCTTTTCTTTCAAAGTATAGATTCCCGGATTATCATGTTTCTCTTTTTGGACGAAATCATAGCAAATCTATTTGTACCATATCATACTTGGCAACAACTTAGACTAGATAGAGCCTATGCAACCCACATGAATCAGGTTTTTCAGGGATGAGTTTTTAGACTTAGCCACAAAATCCAAACTTTAGAGAAATTCGAATTATAAACTAGGCACAGGTGAAATATAAGACAGAGCAACTATTCATCATTTTAACAAGGGACTAAGACTAAACATTTTTATAACTCATATATATAAGCATTAAGGCACAAAAGAAGAGCTACTTATTCTATTTTTGGATTTTTTTATTATTATTATTTTTTGAATGCAAGGTTACTAGAAATTAAACATGCTAAAATAAAAATAAAATTTGATGAAAGTAAATATGCAATGCAATGATACCCTGTGGGGTCCTCCCCAAGCTATCTGGAGGCCTATAGATCGGGATCGAAGCCTTGGTACCTCCTGAATGCTTCCTCGCATTCGCTTGCGGTAGCCATGTTGGACTCCAATTGGGTCCATCTCTGCCGGCTCGCCGCTCCCGCCTGCTTTGCCATCGCCGTATATCGCACATGGTTATTGAGCGTGTGCTCAATGTTCCTAGTGCGAACGTCGAGGTGCTTCTTGTTGGATGCCGATAGCCTCCACCCCTTGTGGTGGTGGCCTCGCGGCGAGACTAGTGGAGGCGTATCGCCGAGCTATCTTCAAAGTCAAATCTGTTGGCCCTCCATGCCGTTGTATCTCCCTCGAGGCCACTCGATGGTGCTGGTGTCCGAGGCGGCGGCTCCCCACCTAGGATCATACCCGGTATTACCCCCAGGGTCCCCATAGGATGAGGCCATCTTTGCCTGGAACACTCGTGCGGCCGCGCTGTGTGGGCGAGGTGTGAAGTAGGGCCCCCGGGAGGAGGATCCGACCTCCCGGTCTCCCGACAACTGCGTGAAGAACGATGGGGGTGTCTTTCCCGCGCAAGCTATCGCCAGCCTCGAGCTCAAATGTTAGTACCCGGCTTTTATACAACTGTAAGTCCGGGTTAGGTAACCGAACTATAGTTGCATAGCCGGGAAAAAGATGACCAAGCTCACGGATGGTAAAATTTTTAACTAAGTGCCCCCTTGTACAAGGCTGCGCAATGATCCATAATTCTCTAGGTGTGGAAATGTACTCTATCTGGCTGGTCATCCAGAGCTCCAATCGCGAGAAGCGAGCGTGTGATAAGAGATGTGCGGCGATAGGAGATGCAACTTGTGTGATGGTATGTAAAAGGTTCCTCGCACATCTCTACCATTTGAGCTACTTTTTTCTTGTGGACAATAGCATAGAGCAATTTTAATTCAACCTCATTTACCCATCTAACCGCGTGTCTAGGAAACAAAGTCATCGAGATCCAACATGGATAAATCTAAGTGATGGGTGCCGGATCTGCGAATGACGAGGTTTGAAAGTACCGGCCTCATGTGCACCGGATATCTCCTCCCAAAAAGTGATTCCTAACAAAGCATGGGAGAGCAGCATCTATGTTTATTGCACATCTATAATTAAAACCCCAATGACGAGCTAGGTCCGCCCATGTTATATGATAAGAGTTACCAAAAAAAGACGGAATGAAATTCCTAGCCGGTCTTCTACTAGTGTGCATAAAAACTTTGTCGAGGCGAGAACCTTCCTCCTCGAGGGGGGAATATCCTCGCCACCCGACCGCTCTCCAAAGGTTAGGGAATTCATCATCCATACCGCGCTCGCCGAGGAGGTCGGGGTCGAGTCCGGGCATGTGTTGGAACACACGGTCCTTGAGTAGGAGATATGCTTGCATCTCCGCATCTCCACGGATGTCGAGGTACGGCGCGTCGGCCGTCGATCGTCGGGGGAGCTTGAGCTTCTTCTTCTCCGACGGGTGCAGCGTCTTCGCATGGGGGAGCCCACGACGCCGCCGGTTGAGGGCGGAGCTTGTGCTTGTGCGCCGTGAACTTTGCCTTGACGATGACGACCGCCTCAACCTGAAGAATTCCCCGGTCTTCTTCATGGCTACCGCAAAAACAACTAAAGCGAGACCTCGGGTGTGCAAGGGTTAATCGAAAAGCGTGAACTTTCACACCCGTGATCTTGCTTGACACAATGTTTTTGGTGGAGAAAATGGAGTGTAGAACAAGTGGGAGAGAGTGTGAGAGTGAGAAAGTGTGAAAATGAGAGGTGGGTGCTCTCACACCGGTGCTCGGGCTATTTATAGCCGAGCCAACGGGCCGAGGGTCGCCCACACAACGGGCTAGGAGCCGTTGGCGAAAGCGGGGGCCCCGGCGTGGCGCCGGCAAGCGCGGGTGCGCGCGCCCGGTGGCCTTCTGGCGCGGCCGGCCGCCGCGTCTTGGCGTGGCGTGCTCAACGGTCACGAAAAGTTCGTGGACCGTTGTTTGCTTTGCTTACTGTTCGCCGTTTTTTCCCCTTTTTGAATTTCTCCAAAAATTTTCAAATATAAATTTATTTTTGAATAGAAAAATTATTTAAAAAGTATTTTTGTATATAATTTTTATGTAAGAAATATTTTTTTCTTTTATTTTTCATGAAAGAATTTATTTTATTTATAAAGACTTTTTATTGTAGTTTTCAAAAATATTTTTCTTAAATATTTTTGTTTATTTTGATTGAATAAAACACACACACACACACATATATATATATATATTTTTCGAATATACCCCATTTTTTTTTTTTTTTTTTTTTTTTGGATATACCCCATTTTTTTTTTTTTTGAGCAGGTTATTTATAGTCACTGTCGACTTTCCCCTATTCACTGGCGGGAAGTACCTGCCTGGGGGTCTCGAGTCGATCCTTCAACATTCCACACCGGTCTTGATGATGTTGATTGCCGGGTGTGTTGTTGCTTGTACCCAATGAATGGGCACTTTACCGCCTTGTCTTTGATATGGAAGACGATGAAGCCCTTCCCCGCATCGATGTCAGCTTTGGCCGTATAGAGGAATGGTCTCCCCAAGAGGAGAGACACATCTTCTTTTGGGCCCATGTCTAGGACCACGAAGTCCGCAGGGATGTACTCATCTTGGATTTTAATTAGCATGTCTTCCAGAATTCCCTTGGGTCGCCGTGTTGTTTGATCTGCCATTTGGAGGACAAATTTTGCAGGAGTAAGTGTCCCTCCATGGATTCTGTTGAAGGTGGCCTTGGACATCACATTGATGCTGGCCCCCGTGTCACAAAATGCATTGGCGGCTTGTGGGGGCCAATGGCGCAAATGATAATCGGACGCCTGGGGTCCCCTTTCTTGGCAATAAATGGCGAGCTCACGAGGATTTTCTTCAATTCACTTGGGTTGACTTAGCCTCGAGAGATATCATGTTGACCGACTCGTGTGGGACCTCGGGTTGCCCCGATCCTTCCCGAAGTCGTTCTCGGTACTTGAGCAAAGCAATGCGGGCCAGTGTGTTTCTATCATTTTATTGAAGCTCACCTGATTCTTCACAAACCGATGTCAACCCTTCGAGCTTGTTATTCACACCCTCAAGAATCTTGTCTTGATGGCTCATCTTTTTGGTGAGGTTTTCGTTGATCTTGGCTTGGCCCAAGATGCGTGTCCTTTAGTGACGGCTGACCGGAGTTATAGTTGAGTTGTACCCCTTGTTGCCTTGGAATGGTGGCTTTGGATGGTTGTTCCAGCCCTCTTTGAGGTTGGCGATACCCGTTCTTTGTTGTTGATGAAGGCAGCTTCTTCACGGGTCTCGGGCGCTTATCCCCCTGAGTGACCAACTTCACCACACGCCTCACAGTCATGTGAGCGTCTAGTAAAGCGTAAACCGGCGCCGCTGTGTAGCGTAGTCCGTCTTTAGCTCTTTCCGGTTTCTTCAGCCAGAAGATCCATTTTTGCGGCAAGCATATCCGCCTCCTTCATGGTATGCATGCCTTTTTTGTGTTTTGGCCAGGGGCTCTGTCTTCGCCCGGCTACGATTTGCCACCATTTTGTCAATCGGGGGCTGTTGCCCGATCGATGGTGGCGATAAAAAATGCGCCACCAAAGGCCCGGCGTCAAGTGCCCCCTTTGATATGGCCGTGAGACCATTGTAGAAGTTCGAGCACCACCAGCCAATTCTCCATCCCGTGGTGTGGGCATGCTAGAATGTACTCCTGCAGCCTCTCCCACGCCTCCGAATGGGCTCTATTGCCGTCTGGCCGGAAGTTGGCGATCCTCCCCCTTAGGGCATTGGTTTTGCCCATGGGGAAGAACTTAGCCCGAGAACGCCGCGGAGCACTTGGCCCACGCATCGACGACTTCTTTGTCCTTGTAGAACCATTTTTCGCCTTCCCCACAAGGGAGAAGGGAAACAGCGGAGCCCGACAACGCCGGGTTCAACGCCCTGATGACGATGGTGTCGCATAGCTCCGTGAAGTGTTGGAGATGAGCGTTGGCGTCCTCGCTAGGGCAGTCCCGCGGAATGGACCGCCCGCACCATGGTGATCGGCCCGGCGCAACTCAAAGTTTTTGTCCGCCACGCTTCACCACCGGCCCGGTGGGCACGTTGGTGACGGCGGGAGGGAGAAATCGCGCGGCGACAAGGCCATGGCTTGAGATACGGTTGGTGTAGGGATGTCGGTTTCGCCGTTGGTGTTCCGCCAAGAAGAAGAAGCGGCACGAGACCTGTTCTTCCTTAGGAGTGCTTCGGATCGGAGGTGAAGTTTTCCGGCAAATGGGAAACCCGACATACACTATCCTATTTTCTCCACAACAGAGAAAACATAAAAGATTAGCCCGTATGAGCAAATGGTAGCCACGCACACGTTCATATTCATAGCCACTATTTATTATTTTTTTTTCACAATGCCTTCCCAAGCAACGGCGCCGAAATGCTTGTTGATATTTTTTAACGCAATCAAAGGAAAATGTATAAAACCCATCCCCAATAAAAGCGTCGAAATGCACCGGGCCGACATTCCCAGAAGAAAACCACCATGTCGGTGATCCGAAAAGGGATTGTCAAGCGGGATAGATCTTGCCATCGTAGATATTTCATCCGCAAGCCGCACGGATCTATCATTGTAGCATTTCACCCGGAAGTATTCGGGGGTATCGTTATTTATATTTTCCCAAAGGAAGGCATGTGATTTAATAAGCTAGCATGGCATCTGAATAGAGGAACATGTGTTTGCTTAGACCAAATTGTTCATAACAGGGGGGGTAAGCAATACGGTTTATGGATAGTGTGACACACACTTCTAAGAATCCACCAAAGAAAAAGGATAAAGAAAATAGATAAAGAATAAATGAATAACCTAATGGAGTAATTCTAATGTATCTAGTCATGGCCGCACAAATGAATAGTTAGGATCATATGCAAACCGATTTAATTATGGTTAGGTCTAGGATATCGTGGAGACCCCACCAGAAGTCCGCTTCCCACCAAGGCATTTACGAACTCCTACAAAGACACACGAACGTGGGGGGATTTCAATGGGCGGTCAAGGCTTGTCACGACCAAGCCGCCTACCCCCTCAACCGTGGCGTGCACTCATATCCGCAGGTGTCGTAATACCGGGCACCATGCCCGATATCGAAAGCACTACTCTTGTCCCCCAGGATCCCCACTCGTCGAATGGACGGACTAGAACAAGAGCAAACCCAAGGAACAACGAACCGATATCCCACCTCTAATCAAGTTAGGCATATGATGATCGATGAAGAAATGTATTGAACATGTCAAGATTATGATATGTAAACTATATGCTAGTTCATATACCAACACAAGAACATGAACAAGACTATACTCTAGTTCATAAGTTAGGCCAAGAACAACGATATAGGACTTGTAAATAGAAGAAAGCTCCATAGAGAAGATGTATTACCAAAGCACTTTCTTCTAGGAGACAAGCCCTCCTTGTAGCTCTCCTACTCCAAGTGCTAACCAAGAACTAAAAAGAAGAAGAAAGAAGAAGAAGAAAGAAGAAGTAGAAGAAGAGAGAGAGGTAGAGGTGGTAGAGAGAGATTGCTGGTTTGCTGGACTCCAAGTGGTGTGTGTTGAGAGAGGGAGAGAGGGGGCCTACTTATACACTTGGAGGAGGGGCCTAAGTGCTAATTTACACCAAAACCGACCTGGTAAACCTTCCTAATCTGAGCAAACCGACCAACCAAGGGCGGGAGTCCCCGCTTGGAAGGTGCACGAACCGCCTCCCCCGAGGTTGGGCCGAAACCGCCTTAGGGAGGGTGCGCGGCGCCGGTGGCCTTGCGCCCTCGGCTCGGCCTGGCCCGGTCTCGGTGAGGTGTCGCCTTCCGTCCCGAAAAGTTGTGGGCGGGGCTTGGCTCGCCCAATTTTGATGTTTTGGGTCGATTTGCTCCCGGGCTTGAGTTTTGCAATAATGCGCTTTCCCGGATGGCGTACTTTGGTCGATTTTCCACTTGCTTTTATTATAAATCTGCAAAATAAAAAATTCTAGACACTACAAGTGGAATTTATTAGTGATAAATGCATATGAGTACAAAAGGTATAGTTTTACTCCCTTTTATGGTAGTAAGTTGACGGGGGAAAAATATGTCGTTGGTGACCGTCAACAACAGCGTGGCCGGCTTAGAGATAACCAACATGTAATTAACTTGAATGCTTGGCGCTCACATTTCTTGTCTTGTAGTAATACTCTTATTTAGCTGCCAATCGGTTTTTTTAAAAAACAAGTGGTTGGTTGCAGCCTCGCCGGCCCCTTGCACAAATTAAGTCCACTTGCCGGGCCCTTTTGGCATGGATCTTGGCCTTATGGACTGCTTCCACGTAGCTAGGTTAGGACATGTTTAACACACACACTCCCGTCTGTAAGTCCATAATCGAATATAGACAGTTAAAAAGACAGGTCCTACAATGGATTGTCTCTTCGGTGTCTGCAACCTATTAATACGACGCCAACTTTTAAAGTTCACTTGCAGACGTTTCCAGTTTTCACGCACCCACGCGATGATTTATTTGAGGAAAAAGTCTACTTTTGGTCCTTAACTTTCATGAAAGCCCGCTTTTGGTCCCTCAACTCTAAAACCAGACAAAACAGATCTTTGATGTTGATCAACACAGGAAGCAGTCATGATTATGAGATTATCACTTGGCATGTGTAACCTTTTTTTTGGGAAAAAAGTCTACTTAACCCTGAACTATGGGGTTGTGACTACTCCTTGCCACGAACTTTAAAACCGTCTATCTTGAGCACATTAAACTTTTGTAAACCATGCAATCCACCCCGGCGGTTTTGGGAGGCTGTTTTGCCCACGTGGCGCCACGTTGTCAAAACAGCTCCAACGTGGCCGCCACGTGGGCAAAACAGCCCTCCCAAAACCGCCAGGGGGTGGATTGCACGGTTTACAAAAGTTTAATGTGCTCATTAGACGGTTTTAAAGTTCGTGGCAAGGAGTAGTCACAGCCCCATAATTCAGGGGGTTGAGTAGACTTTTTCCTTTTTCTCTGATTTTTGACAAGAAATGACCAGAGGACGCCCACACTGTTGAGTGTTGACCACAAATAACAACACCTAGTAGTACACCTTCCTAGTATATACTCCAGGACTGCTAACAAGAAATTGTGTCAAATTCCTATCCACAGTCTTCAAACCTGGCATGGTATATGCTTCTTCTGTATGTTATGTGCACAGAAAAGATATCCAAATAGCCTAGTAGTAGTACACCTTCCTAGTATAATAAACTCTTGGTCATAGTGGTTCTGCATGTTCGACAACCTCATGGACACCAGCAACAGCCACTGGTCCCTGCTCCTGAGGCCATAGCTGAACCACTGGTCCCTGCTCCTGAGGCCACGTTGTCCCGCTGCCACAGTGCCTCCAGCTCCGCCACAACCTCGGTCATTGTGGGGCGGCCATGAACATCGTCGTGCTGAGCGCATCGCAGCGCGAGTTCAGCCATCTTCAGCGCAGCGATGAGATCGCAGTCACCTTTTATCTTGGTGTCGATGACACTCGAGATATCTCCTCCGCTTTCAGAAAGCATCTTGCGGACCCATGCGGCAATGTTCATGTGTCGGTTATTGCTGACAGCGACAGAAGTTTGCTGAGCAGTGATAAGCTGCAGGAGAACGATGCCGAAGCTGTACACGTCGGTTTTGCCCCTCAGCTCACCGGCCTTGAAGTATCTGCTTGCGCACAACAGTGGATACATCAACTAGTATTATTCAGTAGCTACAGTCTTTTTTTAACGAGAAAATTAAGTAGCTATAGTAGCAGCCAAAGTACGGCAGAATAAGGAGGCATGCATTCAGGCCATACTCGGGGTCAATGTATCCAGGAGTACCACTCAGTGTGTTGGTGATCGTGTGTGTTTTTGCTTCACTGCTGATAGCCCTCGCTAGACCAAAGTCAGAGATCTTGGCATCACGATTTGCCGTTAGAAGGATGTTTGCCGCCTTTACATCTCTATGTACCAGTGGCGTCTTAAAGGCAGAGTGCAAGTAGAGTAGTCCTGCAAGTATGGATTGTTGAGATAGAAATTGAACTTGATATATCACAAATAAGCTAAGGAAAATTGCATTTCTTATTTTACTTCCTCTGATTCAAAATATAGATAATTTTCTCTTCAAAAAAATATAGATCATTTTAGCATTCTATTGGACCTAGTATGCACTTTACTCAATATTTGCTTAGATAGTCCATTGAGACATAGATAAGTATTAAAAAATTTATATAATAGTAATATTAACATTGATGTCTTCAACTAAGTTTATTGCAAAAATCCATTTCATAATCAATTCAATGGTATTTGTCTCATATTGTATATGTTAGTAGATTTTTAAATAGTTTTATTCACACTTAAATCGTTTGACTCCTCAAAAGTGAGGATTCCATTGTTTTGTGGATGGAGGGAATATAAAAGATTACGCTCGCAAGAGAGATAAACAAAAGAAGAAACTGTAAGGTTATGACATGTATGTACGTGTGGGTACCATGGGCAGAGTGCAGCGCGATCTTTGCGCGTTCAGACCAAGTGAGAGGGACTTCCTCGCCTTTGGCTCCTGTCAGCAAGAAATATTTTGGAGTTCGTGATCTTTTGATGAAACTTGGCTGCAGGCTGCTGGGAAAAAATTTTAAAACCTTTAGTCAGCCGGTCTTCTAGGTTTCCACCCTCCATGTATTCATACACAAGACCTAACTGCAAGTCGTCCTCGCAATAGCCCAGCAATGACACCACATTCTTGTGACGACTACCACCTAAATGATTAACCTGTACATAATTCCCATAAATCCTATAAGATTTTGAGGAGCAATAATCATGCATGATATATGTAGTGCTTACACAGGCGACTGGAATAAGCATATATATGCATTTTGCAATTAAGCACACCTCTGCCAAAAACTGTTTAGCCGCGCGAGATGACGATGACGATGGTGTGCCTGGGGATATCATTCTTATCTTCACAGCAACAGTAGTACCAACCTCTAACAACTTCCCGAGGAAGACGGGTCCGAACCCTCCCTCACCTATTTGATCCTTGAAGTTGTCCGTGATAAGCTTCAGTTGCTCGTGGGTGAAACACTGAAGACCAGTTGGCAAGCGAGCTGAATGGCTGCTGGCTTCTATATGTCGTTGCCCATTAGGCATATCAGCATGGTCGTCCGGTATAGTTCTTCGTGGGTCCTGATCATCATTCTCCACAGCTGGTGGCTGGACCTGATCGCCTCTCTGACAGCCGTTCCTGGTACCTCAGCGCCATGAAAAAAGTGTGCGATTCGTGCTGGGATTCAATTGGAACTATGGTTAAACTCTGTTCTCGAAAACTAAGTTATATGTTGAAAACTACTACAAAATGTAGTGTATACTGATTTAATTGCAAGTGAGATTTTGCATCTGCCCAAAAGCATGGCTACTTCAAATAATAAGAGAACTACTACTAAGCCGATGCATTTTTGTAGTTGTGCATATACTGTTATGAAAAGTGGCAAACAACTTGTTTGGCATGCCGCATGCTACACATTTTGTGGTTCTAGGTGTCCACATCGCAGTGTCATGCAAACAAGAAAATAAAATTAAATTTCAAAATTACCTCAACTCTGATCGTGTTTCAAATTAATATGCTCCTACAAGTTAGAAAAATGAAATTTGAGCGAGACTACATCTGTATATATCCTCCCATTGCAATCTCACAGTCTGCAGAGGGTTATTAGATTTGATGAAACAAATGGAAACTGCTGCAAGTTCTTATTTATGAGAATTTCATCCAGTATATTTGGTTACCTTTTATATATTTTCCTTTGAACCACCAAATGGCAACTGCTGAGACCACGACTGCAAGTCCTCCAACTCCAAGTCCAATTTCAAGTGCTAGTTCAGACTTCTTGTTGATCGGAATCATTGAGTTACAGGTTTGATTTACACAGAGGTATGGGTTATTGTCGATCCTAGGCAATGCAAAATTGACTTGTGATATCAGTATATGTCTGCACCCTAGATTGACTCAAAAGAGAATAATCGAATGTTCTAGTAGGAATTCTTGACCAGCTGAGCCAATATGAGAGACACATCTCTGTTCCGAAAATAAATTCATATACATCCTATATGTTAAATCCTTACAATTTTAACATAAAATAAATTCATCTTAATTAGTGAAAATAAATTCAGTTATGTTTAGAACAAGAACAAAAATAGTGAAGTACTAATGATCGATCCATGCAACTCATATTAATTAGTTACTTCCTATATGTTAAATCCTTAAAATTTTATTGGTTATGAAAAAGAATACTTTATTTTACATTAATATTTCTTGTAAAAGTCAAAAAGTGACTCCACTAAAAAACTAAAAGCAAAATCATTTAATGCTCGGGAGCATTGCTCCACGGTTTTAGTTCAACAAATGCTTAATAAAATTAAGAATAACTTAATCAGCATAACCCTAGATTAAATTACATTTGTGACTAGAGTAAGTGTGACTTAAACCACTTCATCAAATTAACTTCAGAGTCATGAAGTATATACTGGATATATAGAGTGATAAATTAGGAGAACTGCACAACAATTCCATTATTCTTTTGTTAGGGGTTATTAACCCATAAAATGCATATTGACTATAGCTATTTTTCATCGTCATATAAGGATTGTTAAATCAAGTATATTGATGAGGAATAAGATTAATACACATATATGAATAAAGTGATATGATGCAGAGTAAAGGAAGTATTGAAAATAAAAAATTGATAAGTATTTTTTTTTAGCTAGTAGACCCTCCATATTTAAGATACGATATATTACTTCCTTTTGCCTTTAATTTTCAAGTAAAAATACGGAAGGACCAAACAGGCTTTAATTCAACTGCGAACATGAATTTCAAGGTCGGATCATGGGAACCTTAGCGTCAGCAATCCTTCCTCAGATTTCTGTAGCAAACTATTTGGGATTGATCCACTGAGGTTGTTGCTTGAGAGGTCTCTAGAAAAAAAAATAAGATGAACAAAATATAAAGTGGAAGGTGGTTCTGAAATTTATATAATATATGTAGATGTCCATCAGAAGGAAGGCTTACAGCAGTGTAAGTGATGGCACTCGACCGAGGAAATTGGGTATTGGTCCCGACAGATTATTATGGCTTAGATTCCTATAAATGGAGAGAAAAATTATTGAAGCACTTTATATCAGTGAGATGTTTTGCTTTAGTTACTGGATAGAAAAGACACTTGAATAATACATTGGCACATATGTTGAAGCCAGTTACTGGCCTACTATTTATGTAGTCTCTCAGTATATATACCAATGCAATGAAATATTAACTGCTAAGATGTAAAAAATTCTGAAACAACATTAGTCAAGAAACGCACAAGTGTTGGAGCAATATTAGCTGACCGAAAGATGGATCGATCTCACCAATCAATCCGCTTGATGACAAATATCTGCCGGAAGGTGAAAGATGGCTATTAGCAATCATCAAGCAAACTTCAACCCTAGCGGAGAGTAGAAAAATTGAGAGTATATAGCAGCTCGCACCAGCTGCCGCAGCAACACTGCTGTACTAAATAGCAGGCCATATAGCTCTCCTAAATACTATAACCCATTTTGAACACTTTAACTCTATACAAAAATTTGGATGGACAATTTAAATTGGACTCACAAGGCGGTTATTCTCGGTGGACCATGGGGACTGTAACTGCAGTTGAGGCCATCCCATGTGAATGCTGCCGGGGAACATGGATCTCCTTCCCAGTTTCTCTTCACAGAATATTTTGTTTGATGGTCATCACTGCAGTGGCTGAGAATAATCCATGCATAATAAAACTGTTGGCTTGGACTTAAGAACATTGGTCATGTAATAGTAGATATGACACTAGTACATAAAAGGCGATAGAAATGCAATGTTAAAGACTAAACTTGATCACCATATGCAAGACTGCATGAGAGAAATGGTTGTATTGGGAGTTGTGTGTTGTCATGAATTGATCATGTTTTCTAGGTATTTATGTCAGATAAGGAATGTCTCCAGCGTGTATGATAGTGTACGAAACTACAAACATATACTTATTCATAGCTATAGTGTGTACCGTCCGTAGTGCTGGTTTCAGATTCGTTCCGTGGCCGCAACAAGTATATCTCCATTGCACTAATCAGGGGCGGAAGCTTGGTGCTGGATGTTGGCACAAGCAAGATGCTATGAGGTCCCGGCCCTCGCGCACTGCCCTTGAGAACCGTGGTCAGCATGTACGCTGGGCTGAACGCTGCAGCTAGCGTGACATTATCCACAAGGACGTCGAACTGGCGTGTTGCATTGGCGTCGACCTCGGCGAAGTCGAGAAGAAGAAGGATGTTGGTGTTGGATTCGACATCCATGGACGAATCTGTGTTCCACACAATCTCCATTGTCGCTGAGGCATTCACCGGAGTGGATGCGCTCAACATCACAGCAGATGGAACAGCGTAGGTGTCGTTGGGAGGGTTCTTGACTACGCCACTGGCTGAGTCAGGAACTGTCCAGGTTGAAACATATTGGTACCTCTGCCAAATCCTGTCGTAAGGGATCGCCTCCGGGTACCTTGTAAAATAAATTGGATATTAATCGACAAAAGCTTCTTCATGCATGCATACATAGTGTGTCACAGGATAATACATAGGAGACACCAACGAAGAGCGTGCATGCATGTTCGATCAGTTCCAAGCAACTTTTGCTATATACATAATTGCATATATACCTGAAGTGCTGATAGTCTGTTCCAAAATGGTATCGATTGAAGCCAAAACCAACGGTGTCATCACGAAGAAACTGAGCAAGACCAGAGACTGAGCCTCACCGGAGTCGGGGTAAAGGTCGGGTGGAGCGGTCTCAAGTCTAGACCTGAGATGAAAGGGTTTCCCAGCCCTTTGTTCACCAGGCAAACTTGCAAGTAGTCGGCCCCAGAGGACAACACAAAGATTGTATCAAACACATAGGGCTTACTGCCATTGACGATGCGCACCGTGGCCCAGTAGTTCACCCCAATGTAGAGATCAAAGGTAGGGGGGCTGTTCAGTCTGTCATAGTTGCCGTAGCCAAAGACAGCCCTCACGTAGTACTTGCCACCAGGCTTCAATGACCTCAATGTGTAGCAGTTGCGCGTCCCGTTGGGGAAGAAGCGGACGGTGGCGTAGCGCCTTGCAAGATCCGTCTGCATGTTGTCCATGTTCACTGGGTGGATGAGGCCGGCATCCGTGAAACCATTGTCGGCCACGTACTTTAAGCCTGTCTTGTCTTCTGGGTAACTCTGGGTGGCTGTGTATCCGCAATCGATGCTGTAGAAGCCTGGCAAATTTAATTAGTTGCCTAATTATTTGTTTGTACAACAAATAAGCAATCGATCTCTTTTGAAGCATCAATTCCCCGTAAGAAAGACAAAGTAGAGCTCATGGCTAAGGATTACATGAAATAAATTGAGTGAGAACAATTTCAATGTGTACGTTCACCACGAAAATATGGACCTCACGCTATCGATGGTGTCTGGCATGGCTGCTTGTTGAAGGTATTACTCCCTCTGTCCAAAGAATCAATTTCTGAAGCAAACATTTGTCCCTATAAGTAAGTTGATTTCTAGAGGACGACGTGGTCCACCGGACCATTTAATACTCCTCATATTCCTGTCTATTAATTGTCACAGCCTTCCATCTCCAATCATCTCATATTCTCTTACTGTCTATTAATTGTCACAGCCTCCCATCTCCAATCATCTTCAATTCTTGCATCCAGCACGTAACCCAAACATCGAATATTGTGCAACTTAATTAAGGGTAATATGGCCATTTCATAGCTATTCTAATCGGTCTAAAACTTGCTACAAATTAATCCTTTCAGAGACTGAGGGAGTAGATACTTATTTTGATTTCTTGTGCACTTCATTATGACTACACTGAACTGAGTAACTTAAAATTCCTTCCTAATATGGGGGATGGAACATTTTTTAAGTCACACTAAGCTAATGGATAGGTCGTATATTGATAAAATACTTAGGCCACCTTTTGAAACCAAGGAAGAATAGACGAGACATCTAGAGGATTTGAATCCTATATGATAACTTTTCTTTTGAGGAAATGGGAGGGGCTCAAGAGCCCATACTGAAAATTTTATTAAAGAAAAAAAGGGTACGAAGATGGTTACAAAGATGAACAAAACTAAAAGAACCTGGGACGGCGATGGCAGGGGGATCACACAAGTTGCAGTAGAAACAATTTGGGATTTTTTCTTGGCTCTCCACAAAAGAACAAGACCCCTCGAACTACTCTTAAATATTCACATGTATGTACTAGTATCAAATACTCCCTCCGTTTCAAATTGTAGTTCACTTTGGCTTTTGTAGATACATTGATTTTGCTATGCACCTAGTTATACACTATGTCTAGATGCATTGCAAAACAAATGAATCTAGAAAAGCCAAAGTGAACTACAATTTGAAACGGAGGGAGTAAATCCGTGCTTGTTCGTAACAGACACTAATATATAGATTCTATTGATAGAAGTCTACAACAACAGTCAAACCGATATAGAACAGAGTTTATAAGCTTTACTAGTTCATCAACCCGTGCTCCCCGCATCGGTTAGAATATTATGAGACACTAACTATATAATATATCTTTTCTCTTCACTAATATTCTAAATAATAGGTACCCTTTATCTATATTCATAGTTTTTCTTTACTTAGCGTTCTTCGTTTGTAAATCAGCAATATACATTTACTTGAAAGATTTGGTAAACTACGATGGTTTAGCTGCAATTGCAGTTTGACAACTTGAAACTAAACTTTGATCCCCACCCCGCTCCCGCACCCAAATTTTAAGCATACTAATTATTTAGATACAATGACTACTATTTAGAATGATGACTACTATTTAGTTGAAACATAGATAAATTTAAAGTATATAAACCCTTATTTCATCCCTTTATGTGATATCATATGAAAATCTGTATTTGAACTTTCAGCTTCTTATTTAGATGGTTTAATATTTTGTACATGTGTCAATTCAAAATTCTAATGCTTTTCGTATCGTTGATTCAACATTCTCATGTTTTACTTTACTAAAAGAATACTTTTAGTTCGTACAATGGAATAAACAGTTGTTTCGCATGCACCATATGCCACTCAAGATGTTGTTGTTTCATTACTATTATTGATATTGATATAATATAATGTCTCAACCTAAATGTTTTAAGTTTTTTCTAGAAAATAAAAAGTTTATTATTATAAGTATTAACACATATCTATTATTAAAATGAAAATAAACCTAATAGTGAATAAGGATCATATCATTTACGTAGCAGCAGAAAAATTCAATTGTAGTTGTAGGATCTAGCAAAATTGTCATACCTTTAACGTGTAGTACCGCTTAGCGTCGGTGTTCATGCTGACGTTGTGGACAGGACACCAAACGTCGGGCACTGGTAGTCCCTTCAAGTTTCCACGCCACCGTCTCCTTTCATTGCTTGACATAGATCCCCCTCATCGATCTCATCGGCTCACAGAAATAGATGGCAGTGGCATCGACGAACACCTGCTCAAGCTCGTCCTTTCGCCCCACAGCTAAACACATAGGGAACTTGGGTTGGGCCCATCGGGTCCTTGGTAATCCTCGCTTCATTTTTTCTAGCAAAGATCAATTCAAGCATATGCCTCCAAAAAACATTAGAGAATAAAACTCCATGCTACATCACAGGCAAGAGTGAAGAGGATCCACTTCATGTGCGAGCCTTCACCCAACAGATGAAATCAGAAAAAGAGAGTGGGTAGATATAAATTAAATTTAACCTTACAGAGTCTATGTGGATCCAACACATTTGTTGTGTAAACATGCCCACTTGTTTCAATACCAACTCTAAATTAGAGAGGTTCCTCACCCAATTTTGGGAAATATCAAGCAAAATGCTTTATTTTATAGATAGTTTGGAATACGATATGAACTTAGAACTCGGAGCAGATGTAAATAAAATCAAGTAAAAACTCAAAACGGAAAGGAACTAAATAGGAGGCAAGTCAACCTTCAATCGGGGTAGCCCCGGAGCAATTGGCCTCCAGCACTGGTGCCATAGCATCGTCCCCACATCCGCCCTGCAGAGCCAGCAGTTAGCGTTGCCTTGCAAAGCAGACACGTCAGAGATCTTATCGCTGTCCTCACTCGTCGAATGGACAACTTGGCGGCGGCGCCTGCGAGGAAACACGAAGGAAACATACGGCACCCTTTTAGATAAATTGTATTTGACGTGACTAATAATACTTTGGTGGTTTAGTTGATAATAATAATGGACTTTTTTCTTCCTTTTACCGATAAAATAATGATAGAGGTAGGTAATCTTTTACAAAATTAAATAGATCAAACTGTTAAAAATGGGAGAGCATATAGATTTGATGGATAGATGTTTCTAATTAATATGAGATTTCTAGCATTTTTTCAGCTCGTTTCAACTTAAAAATATTCTAAAATATCATTGCCAAAAAAATTCTGGTCACATGGGATAAAATATTGAACGGCTGTTGGTTAATTAATAAAAACATATCCAATACAATAGGTTAGCGGTAGTTGGTTAATATATTAGTAAAATATTAGTCCTCAAGGGTTAGCCTTAATATCATTGCAAAAAAATGGTTGATTATTAATAAAAATCAACTGACATGAGGATAGTAGGGACGTTGCATCGTGATGTTCATGCTTGATGCCAATACGGTAAAGCAGCTAGCAGATACACAAACATCAAGTTCCCTGTTCCTGTAAAATACTACGGATCAACAACGAAGTTCAGGACACAGCGCTATTGGAAGAAGGTTATTTTTTGATTTAAGATTTGAGTGCCATATCAATAAACAAATCAGTTCTGACACATACAAATTCCCAATCGCAGATGTGTCATGTGAGATTCGGTGTAGAAATAAGGTGGAAAAGTTCAGAACGTGAGGATAATATTTTGAGTGAGATAGGAGATCTTCTTACTTGTAAACCATCGGGAGATGAAGAGACTCCTTGCTTCTGCCATGAGGTAGCGGTGCACGCTGTTGCCGTCGCTGGAGGGCTCTCGCCGCCGGCCGTCACGGGAGAAGCAGGACCACCGCTGGTCTCTGGGGAAGTGGACGG
Organism: Hyparrhenia diplandra; assembly: GCA_015847255.1. Taxonomy (NCBI): domain Eukaryota; kingdom Viridiplantae; phylum Streptophyta; class Magnoliopsida; order Poales; family Poaceae; genus Hyparrhenia; species Hyparrhenia diplandra. Next base: position 66,247 of record JADLZK010008058.1, on the reverse strand, counting down.
CGGCAAGATCCACAGCCGATGAATTTTGTGCCTGTCGATGCGAAAAACTCAGATTTTGTTGGCATGCAAATATCTAGGCTATTTGTTTTAGTATTATCTATAATGGCAATGGTGGGTAATTTCTTCAAAAGTTAAGTTAGATCTAACGGTTATAGATTGCTCTAATAAATGGTCTGATTGTCGGATGTCTCTGATTAATGTGAGAATTTCTAACATTTATCTTTTTTCCTAGCGTATCTAGCCTTTGTTGGAGCCTCCAGTTAGTAATAGTAAGATGTTTAAATTGCATCTACACAACAAACATGTTGTTGGAGTTTTACAATTCATATTCATATCACTGTGGGTCACACACATCATAGATACACATTGCAGTTTTCTCAAGCGGCCATGAGAAACAGGTCTAGCTGCTAATGAAAACAGGATCAAATAATGTAAATTCCAGATGTCTCCTACGCCTACTCAATGTCTGACCCAAACTCAACATAAGTGTCTTCTCTATCACGTAAGTATCCAAATCTATACCCATCAAAGGCTTGGAAGGTCCTGATGCTCGATCATATGGTGGCATGCATTGTGGATGTGGTAGCCTTTTCTCTTTGCATCCCATCGCCTTATAATGGCCTCTGCATGTCCCTTCGGGCATTAATGCAGCGCATCTGAAAATTCTGAATAAGCAAATGGTAATGTATCGGTGTTTTTCTTCACGGTTGATCTATTATTAGGCCAGGTGTGCGTGGTGAGTTTTTATCTTCATTAATTAAATAGCATTATGTTCTATAATGGCAAAAGTGGGTAATTAAGATATAAGTTTAGGGGTTATTTTCGGGATATTTCCGTAATGGCATGGTGGGTAATTTTAAAAGGACATAATATAGATCCAACGGATATTATTATTAGTGGTGATTAGAAACAATCAAATGGATGGTTGGATCTTTCTAATTTTTATGAGAATTTTTAAGGATTTATCTTTTTTTCTAGCGCATCTGCTGAGAATTAACGTGGTGCCTCCATTGGAGCCTCCAATTAGTAATAGTAAGATTACCATTAATATCTTGTTGACCATGAAAACCATGGAAGCACAAACTCGACGCAACCAGCAGTACAATAAAATAACCTTGGCAGCCCATTCGTCAACTCTGTTGCTCGATCTTCTTTCCTGCTTGTCTCTGTCTCGTCGTCCATAAGAACGAACCCAAGGCAACTAGTACTGTCGTGAGATGGGAGCACCGGCTACCATATATATAGTAATCTGTGCATAGTACCTGTCGTCGCCATTTGCACTATTATATATGTTAATTATATACGTGACACCGTTCAACGGTTATCGCAATGCGACACACACGACATAACCTAGGACTATGTGTGACGTCATTATTGACGGCACCGAAATAGAAAGTTGCGTGCGTATAGCTTGGTTGCGTCACTATAGCTTGGTTGCGTCACTATTAACTGCACCGAAATTGCCAAATCAAACCGAGCCAAAAGCAAGATAGGACAACAAAGGATTAACTTATCAGGAATTGTTTAATGTTTTCACAGTATGTCCAAGCTCAAAAAAAAAAAATTCCGGAGTCTTGCTTAGGGCGTCCGCAATGGTAATAGCTAGTGCTAGCTATTTGGTTTGGTGATGTGGAGGTGAGAGACACAAACAAAGACTATTTTAAGTTATTGGCCCCACATGTTCATCTCACATGTTCTCGGACCACGTTAAATAGTCTAGCTATTTGCATGTAGCTAGTGACTACTCTCTCTCCTACTTTTTGCTTACCACGTCACATCTAGATAGCCAAATAGCTAACATTGGGGGCGCCCTTATTACGGAGTCAATGATTATATGTTAAACCTACCACAACAACAAGAGTCGCATCGAAAACAGGCGTGGGTTGTCACGGTCGTCAGACGGTCAGGATGTAGCCATAAATCTTCCGTGGTACAATGTGTGAGTCGAGCCTAATTTGTGATTTTGTTGTGTGCGCGCGCGGGCTGGTGGAGTCTAATTGTGTAGCCTAGGCCGACCCTGTAAAGCCAAAACATTCCAAAGCCAAATCGCACGGCAATGCTAATTTGTTGGGCGCTAAGGCCCAAGTTGTTATATTTTATATCTTTGATGAAATTACTAAGTCGGTAAACAAAACATCGTTTATTATTTTGCACTTGGTGTGTCCAGCGATCCCACTGGTTTGGTAGACTAATAGATTGGGAATTCCTTTTCAAAAAAAAAAAAACAGTTCTCTACATGATTTTTACATCTTTCCTATACGTCTGTCGCAAAAACTTGTATCTTCCATCTTTGGTGTTGGGGAGGGCGACCCTCGCCAGCCCCAGCAGCCCCGCGGGCCTCACCACAGGGGGCCAAGAACTAATCTCCGTTAACATATTGCGAAGTCTTGCAGGATCAGCAAGCGGAGGACCCTCCGCGAAGACACGAACGGCGGCGTCACCCCTCCGTCGAGGGCGGCCCCCGAGCAGCGTGCATTCGGCCGGGAGCATGACGGCCCCCTACGCGACGTGGGGAGCGCCGGCGAAGGGGTCTCCCCAAGCAACGCGAGCCCAAGCCGCTGGGAGGGCCAGCGGAGGGGTCCCTTCGGAACCGCCCCCTCCGCAGGTGCACGGGAGAGCAGGCATTCGAAGCCGGGAGCATGACGGCCCCCTACGCGACGGGGGGAACGCCAGCGAAGGGGACTCCCAAGTAGCGCAAACCCAAGCAACAGGAAAGGCCGGCGGAGGGGTCCCTTCGGAACCGCCCTCCGCAGATGCACGGAACCGGCGGGCCGGCATGAGGAAACCCTACGCCCCCGGGCGGGAGAAGTCATGCGTGTATTTCCGTACTGACCCTCGTACGAATAGTTACTAGCTTGCCCTTGTAAGGGCCCAGTTGTAAGCGTGTGTTCTCCTACCTACCATGTACCAAATTGTAAATCAGCCCCTCTGACCCCTTGAATTCCTATAAATACCCGGGTACGGGCACAAGGAAAGGGATCGGTTGTTGGCCAGTTTAAGTGCCATTTACTCGTTTTTATTACACCCACGCCTCGCCTCACGCATCGCCCTATCCCTCCTCCTTCGGAGGCCGGGCGCCCTCCGATCGCCTCGGCCCTCGGCAACTCCAAATAAGGTCGAAGGGACCGAGGCCGCTCCGCTCCCCGCTTGTGTTCTCGACTCACCCCGTGGAAGCCCTCGCCCTTCCCCCTCCGGGAGCGGGGGGGCCAAGGGGGCAGGAGCGATCCCACACGCTTGGCGCCGCCCGTGGGGACCGACACAAAAAGCCCAAAGCCATGCCGGTCACCCGCCAAACCGGCCCGCCGCCGCAGCGGAACAACTCCGCCCGGCGGGGACCCCAGATCAAACCCATCAAGCGGCCGGCATGCGGCCACCACGCACCTGGGCAGCCCGCGCCAGGCTGCGGGAGCCGGAGGGCCCGCCATCCCGACCCCCGGCCATCCCGATATCGGAGGTCACTAGGGAAGAAGGCCATGACGCCCAGCAAGGCGGCGCCCGCAGGGCCGACGGGCCGTGGTCCAAAGAACCGGTGGCGCGAGATGTCTCCCGCCGAGCGAACCCTACGGATCCGCCCGGAGGGCTCCTCGAAAGTGCTACGTAAGATGAAGAGGAGGAAACCGAGCAAGGCGAGCAGGCACTAGAGGCCCTCCAAGCCCAGATCGCGAAAAAGAGGAGGTTGCCGCAGGCCCTAGATCGGAGGCGGCGCTGCCGACGCCGAGGAAACAAAAGCCGCCCGCCGCCAGACCGAGCCGGCATGGATCAACCAAAGCTCGAGGCAGTGCAAGAAGTCGGGGGGGGGGAGGGCAGCCGCAGCCCAAAGAATCATCCACAACCCCCGCCCAGGGGCAAGCCCCACCTCCGCCAACCCCACCACCACCTCAACAATCAACCACCCGGTGCAACACCCGCAATCCTCAACCCTCCGCATAAGCCAACCGTACCCTCCATGCCCATCGGGGACGGCATCCGCGCCGCCACGCCAGCGCAGCCTCCGCAAAATCATCATTACGACCCCAAATCCCCGCTCTCCCTACGCCCCTTCGGATCGCGGAATGGCCTCCGGCATACAGCCACCAGCACTTGCCAAGATACAACGGGCCTCGACCCCCGCATACCGTTATGAGCTACGGCCGCGTGGAAGCCGCAGGAGGAGATCACTCCACAATGGCCAAGTCATTTGTGATCATCGCAAGAGGAGTGGCTCGCCTTGGTACCAGACGCTGCCCCCAACTCAATCCGGAGCTGGTCCGACCTTCGCGACGCCCTTCGCGAAATTTCAAGGGAGTTGACTCGAACTCATCAACAAAGACCGAAGTTGAACGTGGTGCGTAAGCCAAATGAGCCCCTACAAGAGTGGTGGCGGAGGTTTCTCCAAACCAAGGCCAGGACCGAGGGGTCTCCGACCAGAAGCCATTATGGCAAAGTGGTCTCATGCATCCGCCCAGGCCCATGTCATTCAAAGATTGAGCGGAGGCAAATCAAGACCCTAGCGAGCTACACGAGATAATGGACAAATCGCAGAGCCGATAACAGCCACAAAGCGAAGATAGAGGCTTTTCGACCTCCGCCATACCAAAGACCAGCCACAACGACCACCACGCATGCACAACCACCCAAGACCGGAGGCCGTCAAAGTCGGCACCATCGCCAACAACCCCCCGCCACAAAGAAAAAACCCACCAACCACCCCCTAGGCAAAACTACCCACCAAGAACCCCCTGCATCGAACCCGCACACCAACATGAGGCCTCCGCAAAACAACCCTACCGCCATTATCGCGGAGAGGGCAAAGGCCATTACACCAAACAATGCCCATATTTCGCCAAGGGAAAAGAGGCGATGGACGTGGAGCTCGCCGCCAAAAGCCCGCAGAGGCAAGTTAACCACACAAGAAAACCAGCAAGCACCCACGCCAACCACTACACTTTCACCCCCTTCGACTATGGAATCCCAAAGACATCCAGGCTTCCACTACCCAGCTTTCCACTCCGGCACCTTCAAATTTAACCACCGCGTTACTACCAAAAGAAGAGTATACAGTTTCACACCCCCCGAGCCTCCGCAACCAAACTATCACAACCAAGCCCTACCACCTCCACCTCCGCCACCCGCACCACCTTCGACCCAAAGAACACCCGGTCAAGCAAGAAATCCGCACAATTGTCGGCAAAGCCCAACTCATCTTACGGGGTCATCCTCGCTATCACGGGGCTCCAACGAGGACCACGGCAACAAACGGCAGCGAAAGGAGCACTATCGGAGGGTCCATCATGTGGGTACGGAGGGGCCTCACGTAAAACAGCCGCTGGTCCCACATTCCGATCACCTTCAATGCCGACATGAAGCTCGAGACTACCCTCACACCGATGCGATGGTCATTGACACCAACATCGGAGGCCGGATCGTTACCGGATCCTAGTAGACACGGGCAGCTCCGCGGACATCTTGTTCGCATCCACCTTCGACAAAATGGGCCTCGGACAGAACATGTTACAACCAACAGTAATCCCCTCTTCGGCCGGAGGCCAGCAAGTTGGGACCATCGAAAAATCACCTTACCGGTCTCCTTCGAAAGAGCCCATTCACCGATCAAAAACATAACCTTCGACGTGGTCGACCTGCACTACAGCTACAACGCCATTTTCGCCGCGGAGTCACCAACGCATTCGACGCGGTCCTCCACCCGAAGTTATCTCGCATGAAGATGCCCTCCGTCGGCGGCATAATTGCCGTGTTCGAGACCGACCGCAAAGAAGAAATGCGGAGGGGGTCGTCGCACCGGGCAACGCGCAACGCATACAACCTAGAACAAGAACTACAGGGGCCAAGAGAGAGCCGCCCGGAAGGCGGCGCGAGCCCCCCGCGAGCACTACCAAAGAAGAAACGAAGAAAGTCGCTTTTTAGCTTTGACCCCGATAGAGAAGTAACCATATCCGCACTCCTGGACCAGACCTCCGAGGCAGAGCTCTTGCAGTGCCTCCGAGAGAACTCCGATGTGTTTGCCTGGTCCGCAGAAGATTTACAGGGTGTTAGCCGTGACCTCATCGAGCACCACCTCAACATAAGACCGGACGCCACTCCCGTAAAGCAGAAGCTTCGCAAAATGTCAGACGAGAGAAGAGTAGCAGCGCAGGCAGAGGTAAACCGCCTTCTAGACGCGGAGGTCATCCGCCCGGTCAAGTACCCCACTTGGTTATCCAACGTTGTCATGGTGAAAAAAGCAAGCCTTAGCAAAGACAAAGCGGAGCCCACCAGATGGAGGATGTGTGTGGATTTCACCAGCCTGAACAAAGCATGCCCGAAGGACGATTTTCCCCTCCCCCGAATCAGCTCTCTAGTCGACGCAGCAGCAGGCTGTGAAAGGTTGTCCCTCCTGGACTGTTTCTCAGGATACCACCAAATTTGGATGAACCAGGCAGATGAAGACAAGACAAGTTTCATAACCCCCTTCGGAACTTACTGCTTCAGGAGAATGGCCGAAGGCCTCCGCAACGCCGGCTCGTCCTTCGCACGAATGACAGCGGAGGTGTTCGGAGACGACAGCGCCATCTCAGCCTACGTCGACGACTTGGTAGTCCAAAGTAAGTTAAAGGAAGACCACATCACGGACCTCCAAAGGACCTTCGTCAAATCACAAGGGCCTGCTCAAACTCAACCCCGCCAAGTGTGTATTTGGAGTAAGCAAGGGCAAGTTACTAGGCTGCCTCAGATCAGTAAAAGGAATAGAGGCCAACCCTTCAAGATCGCAGCAATCACCGCGATGGAACCTCCGAGGAACGTAAAATCGGTCCGAGACTAGCGGGACGCCTCGCCGCCCTTAGCGTGTTCATCTCCAAGTCGAGCGAGGGTTACCATTCTTCCAAACTCTAAAGGAAACAGACCCATTCAGTGGGGGCCTCCGCAACAAGAAGCCTTCAAGACCTCAAGCGGTACCTCAAAACCTTACCACCCTCGCCACACCGAACCAGCGAAGGACTCCTTCTCTACGCCGCCGCATCGCCACATGCCGCCGGGCGATTAACAAGTCAAAGAAGTGAACGAAGGGCACCAGTCCCGTGCAAATCCCCGTCTACTATGTCTCCGAAACCCTCGAAGGGCCCAAGCTAAATTACACGTAGCTGGAAAAGGTAGCCTACGCAGCGGTCATGGCAAATAAAAACTCAAGCACTACTTCCGGGCACATGAGGTCACCATACCTTCGAGCTTTCCCTCGACAACATATTCGAAAACCCCGAAGTCGGTGGGCGGCGAATAGCGGTGGGCGACCGAGATCGGAGACCACGCAATCGTATTCGTCGGCGAAACGGCCATCAAGTCACAGGCCCTAGCAGATTTCCTAGCGCATCGGACACCCGACACATACAACCAAGCAAAGAACTTGGACCCGATTTGGACAAAGACACACCGACGGAGCTGCGGGGGCACGCGGAGCTGGCATCGCGGCCATCATCACTTCACCCTCCGGAGTCAAGGCGAGATATGCCGCCAGCTAGAATTCCAAAGTGCACAAACAACACGGGGAATCACGAGGCGTGCTCTTGGCACTAAACAAGCTCCCGGCCATGTCGGCCACGAAGGGCCATCATCAAAACCGACTCGGAGGTGGTCTCGAAACAAGCCGAAAGGACAACAAAGCCAAGCACCCGTGAGCTGCAAAAATACCTCGCAAGGCTAAGGAAAACGGAGGGCTTCTTTCTCGGCATCACAACCAAGACCATATCCGGTAGGGACAACGGCGGCCGACGAGCTCGCGAGGCCGCGTCCCCGAGCGGAGCAACTCCCACGTGGACGTGTTCTTGAAAAAATATCTGCGAGCCCCACGATTCAAGATGGCGACCCACCCCGAAATCGGTCAGCGCCATTCATAGCGAAGATTGAGAGCCCCGATCATTGCATTCATCAAAGGCCTCTTCGAGCCCCAATCCAAGGAAGAACAAAAAGGGTTGAGCGAAGGTCCGAGGCTACCGCCTAGTTGACAACAAGCTGTACAAGGCATCCGTAAATCGCTCCATGGCTAAAATGCATATCTACGGGGCGAAGGCGCGCCATCCTAGCGGAGATCCACGAAGGCATCCGCGGCTCGCACAACGGCCCCCCGGCGTTAGTGGGAAAGGTGTTCGTGCAAGGGTTCTATTGGCCCACCGCACTCAACGACGCCACGGAACTGGTCAAGCACGCTGCGATGGATGCCGACAGCCCCCACCACTCCAACAGGCCGGGGCTCCGGCAACCCTCATCCGCCCCATGGCCCCTTCAGCGATGGGCGATAGACCTTATCGGTCCAATGCCGCCGGCTCAGGGAACCTTCGCCACGCAGTAGTGGCGATCGAATACTTCACCAAATGGATCGAAGCCCGCCCTCTCGCAAGCATAACCTCTCACTCGGTACAAAAGTTCTTACGCGGCCAGATCGCGTCGCTTCGGAACCCCCCGGGCATAACGATCGATAATCGGCACCCCGTTTGATAGCGAAGGCTTCAAACAGATTACGCCATCAAATAGGCACCAAGATACACTTCGCCTCCGTGAGGCACCCCCAATCAAACGGCCTCGTCGAAAGGGCCAATGGCATAATCTGCGGGGTATCGGCGCGAAGGTCCACGCGAAACCAAGAGGAAAATGGGCGGAGGAGCTCACTCCGGGTGGTATGGTCACATAACACCTCCGAAAGCCGTGGCGACCAAATTCACGCCCTTCAAGCTCCTGTTCGAGAAGAGGCCGCCCCTCCCGTAAGAACCGGCACGCGTCGCTAAGGGTCACCAAAGCCCCCTCGTAAGAAGAGGCGTCGCGAAGGACCTCCTCGAAGAAACGAGAAACATGGCCATCCTCAACCTCCACGCATACCGGGAGGAGACCACAAGATGGAGGAACAAGAAGCTCGGCCTCCGCACGATCTCCGTCGGAGACTTCGTCTGATCGGAAGCGTAACGCGAAGATGGCCGGGTAAGTTAATGGCCAAGTGGACGGGCCCATACCTCGTCACTAAGTCCACAAGACCCGGCTCCTTCCACCTGCAAGATCTCGAAGGCCATGATCTCCCCACACATGGAACGCCGACGACCTCCGCGCAAGTACTACCCCTAGCGGTGCAATGTACCGTGCACTCGCGAAGTTGTATGGGGCTCCGCTCATTTTGCCATTTCATTTTTCTCTTCCTAAACTTAAGATCATGAACAATGCGGGCTGCACTCTTTTTTTTTTGCGAAGGGGCGCGAGGTTTTTTAACGAGGCAAAGTACCAATATCTAATATATGCAGGTTAGTTACCCCACATCGGAGAAAGGTGCAACGCAAGTACAGTACATCGAAAGGGGGGCCGGGCGCCAACCAGCCCTCATCGGTAGCGAGGTGGGGGATTGCCTTTCGGGAGGGGCAGCGCAAGGCTGCACCCCCTGCTCGGTCAAACCAACAAAAACACTCCTTACTCTAAATTATGTTAAGCCGGGCGCCACGGCACCTCCGCCCGGGGGCTCGCAATGAAGACGCCCGCGCTCTCCGTATGAGACCCGCGGAGGCGCAAAAGTCGGGCGCCCCGGCACCTCCCGCCTGGGCTCGCAATGAAAACGCCCAGCTCTCTCCGGGAGTATGAGACCCGCGGAGGCGCAAAGTCGGGCGCCCCCGGCACCTCCGCCGGGGGCTCGCAATGAAGACGCCCGCGCTCTCAGAGTATGAGACCTGCGGAGGCAAAAAGTCGGGCGCCAGGCACCTCCGCCAGGAGGCTCGCAATGAAAACGCCCAGCGCTCTCCGAGTATGAGACCGCGGGCGCAAAAAAAAATCGGGCGCCCCGGGCACCTCCGCCTGGGGCTCGCAATGAAGACGCCCGCGCTCTCTCCGACATGAGACCCGCGGAGGCGGCGCAGTCGGGCGCCCCGGCACCTCCGCCAGGCTCGCAATGAAGACGCCCCGCTCTCCGAGCATGAGACCCGCGGAGGCGCACAAGAGTCGCGCCCGGCACCTCCGCCCCGAGGCTCGCAATAAAGACACCCCGCGCTCTCAAGTATGAGACACGCGGAGCGCAAAAAAACCGGAAGCCCCGGCACCTCCGCCAGGGGGCTCGCAAAGTGAGTACTTCCCATCCGGCCCCACGGGCACGACAATCGGAGGACGGTGGCCTTCGCCGCGGGCTCAAAGAACAAAAATACCACCACCTACCAACGACAAGACCTCCGCCGCATGTGCCCTTAACACCACCACCCACCAAGGACAAGACCTCCGCCGCACAAACCATAATCACAACAAGCACTTATGACATCCGCCCAACGCCAGAGCACCCCCTGCCCCAAGAAGCACTATAAAACCAAACCTCCCCCCCACGAATCCCATGTTAGGAAGAGAGCAGCCATCAGCCACATACGCCACCATGCTAACACCCATAGCCAAACCCCGATCCTATAGAGCAGATGCCAGGATACCTCCGAAACCCACAGCCTCCCAACCCAAAAGGCACCACAATGGAAAATGTAAACGGACCCCGACCCCCCCGGCGGGCCGCAAAGTGCAATGAAGAGCAACAACGCTACGATGATGCCCCGAGGCAGCGAAAACATCCAAACCCCCCCGAAACCAACAAAGACCAAATGCGCATAAAACTAGAGCATTTCGGTACTCACAGAACCCCCGCCGCCAAATGCCCAGAGCACCTCGCGTGGGACCCAGCCAACTTCGGAGCAAAGGACTCCCGAGAAGGGGATACCACAATGGAGAATGTAACATCCTCCCCAGGGGCAACTCCACCAAAGGAATCAAAGTCCCGAAGGGGGTAGGGCGCAGCCCGAACACGAACGCGAAAAGGCGGCTAAATCGCGACAACCCGCAAGACCGCCATTCAACAAGGATGGGCGTGCACGTGGCGCAGGACCCACCCCGCAAGCCACCTCCTCGCAAGAGTCCCACTTCAGCGCCGAGGGACCGTCCGCACCCAAGTCTCCGAACGATGAGTCGCGGCGCCCGCTGAATCACAAGGGCGCACCCTCGCAAACTTCAAGCTTCAATAGGGAACCCCTGTGGAGCGAAAAAGGACCCTCCGTCCCAAAAGAACTTTGTAACGAAGACCTGCAATAAAAATCAACGAGTACTACTTGGTCAAGCAAACCTTTCGCAAAACGCGAGTCTCGCACTAAGGAAAACAGGGGCGCCGCTGTCTATCGCGTTACCTTTCAGCGAAAACGCGCGAGTCTCGCACTAAGGAAAATAGGACGCCGCTGTCTATCGCGGCTACTTTTCGAAAACGCGCGAGTCTCGCACTAAGGAAAAATGAGGGCGCCGGGTGTCTATCGCGGCTACCTTTCGCAAACGCGCGAAGTCTCGCACTAAGGAAAACAGGGGGGCCATTGCCACCGCGGGTTACCTTTTCGCAAAAAACGCGAGTCTCGCACTAAGTGAAATAGGGGGACGCCGTTGTGTATCGCGGTCACCTTCGCAAAAACCGCCAGCGCATCGCATCGCCAAGAAAATAGGGGACACCGCCGCTTCACGCGACTACCTCCGAAGAGCACCACTACCACTTGGTACATGCAACGCAAAACAACTCTTTGCAAACATACCGCATCCATTACATTACGAGGAAAGTTACACGGCCCTCCGCGGCCAGGAAAGCCCGTGAGCCTCCGCACACATCCTCGGCCTACAGAGGCCACGACCCCATACAAGATGGCCTTAACCAACACCTTCGCTACACGCTCCACAAACTCCTCTACATCCACCACCTCCACCGGCGGTCTTCGGCAGCAGAGTCGCTGTGCTCATTATCACACGGTTCCGAAAGAACAAGCGGAAGTTCACCCGTAGCACTCGATGCCGTATACCCTCCGCATGTCGCTCCACTCGAAGCCCACATCCTCCCCGCTTTGGAACAACGACTCGGCCTCCGCGATCGACCCAACAAGCCGCTTGCCCAGTGCGATGGCTACGGCTTCATCGTCCTCAATATCATCCTCCGCCAAGGCCGCGGCACCGGCTCGAAAAGTACCCGTTCCACTTGACGGTTTGTCAAGTCATGGGATCGCCGAAGGCCTCCGAGGCCCCGATTGGCTACATCGTACTTCGAACCCTGCCCACCAAAACCGCTCGAAGGGCAGTCCTGGGAACCGCTGCATGGCATGAACCCAAGTCTCCCCTGAAATGAACACATCTTGGCGATTCATCATCAGCGGAACCACGTTAGCACCCTCCGCGCAGCCCCACGGTACCGCTTGGCGACCAACGCAATCATCAAACGCGGTTAGCCCCAACCCCAACGCGATCAAGCTACGAAGGTGCACGAACACAACGGAAACGCACAATCAAGTAACAACAGAATGTAGCGAAGCCCTAAAACTTCAATTCATCATTCAACTTAAAAGCCCGAAGGCCAAGAAGTTTCACACCACATGATTGTCTCGCCTAGGAAAGAATAAACTCCGCGCAATCTAAGGAGCCTAAGCTACCTCTGCGTCGGAGGCCGCGGCGGCATCGGCGGCGGAGGGGTCCTCGGAGGCATGGTGGGGAGCCGGAGCAGGGCTCCGAGGCCTCGGCCGAGGCGAGGCGCCGTCTGGAGATGCGCGGAGAGAGAGGGAGAAGTCTGCGGCTCGAGGCGGGGGCCGAGGAAGCCGGGATGGCGCCGGCGGCCCGGCCATTTGGCGGAGGCACGGCAATCGCCGGAAGGCGACCACGGCACCTCAACCCGTCCGGCGGCTTGTATCTCCTCCGGAGCGACAGCCCGGGAGCCCCTCCGCTCGGGCAAAAGCGGCAGCGGCGACCTAGAACGACACCAAGTCAGCACACAAGGCAAATAAGTAGCAGCAAACAAAGAGGAAAAGAAGAGCAGACAACAAAAGCAAACAAGTGACCAACCTTCTGGCGGATCGACCTTCGAAAACTCGAGCAAGCTCCGCCCTCCTTCGTACGGAAGCGCTTGATGAAGGCTGCCGCAAAGCGCTTCACGTCCCGCTCCTCGGGGCCCTAACCTCGTCGGGGCGAGGGGAAATGAGCGGTCCGGGGCCTCGACAACGGCTCCCGATGCGCGCAATCCAGATGGCGAAGGGCCCCCTCGAAGGCGACCGCGGCGGTCTTGCTGGCTCCGAAGTCCGCCGCGCAGGCCACCACCTTCGGCAGCTCCCCACCTCCCGGCGCATCCAGGCGCCAACAAGGGCAGGGTCGGGTTCGGCGAGCAGCGGAAGAAACGGCCCCGACTCGCCAAGAACGTCAAGCGCCGCCTTGAAGGCCTCCGCCTCCGCATACTGAGGACAGCTCAAGATCATTGAGCCTCTTCGCGAAAACCGCCACCTCCGCCTCCCGCGGCTGCGGCGGACCTCCCGCGCCTCCGACGTCAGGCGCTCATTCTCCCGCCGGAGAACCTTCGCACCCTCCTTGAGGTCCGCCACCTCCCTCCGGAGGCGCTCCGCCTCATCAATGGCCGCCTTCAGCTTCTGGGCCTCCCGCCGGCTCTCCTTGAGCTCGCTAGAGGCCTTCCTCTGGGCGTCCGCGTGGTCGACGGAGTCCCAGCCCTCACGGATGGCCGCCCCCGCGCCAACACTAGCAACTCAGTCTTCACCTTGATATCCTCATGGATATCAGCGAGGGAGCGGTTCGCCACCTGCATCTCGCCTCCCGGCGAGCGCACGCGATCGAAGACGCGCCCAATCATCCTCCGCTCAACCTCCGAGCCGCGAAGGGGGTGTCGCGAGGTCGATGCCTGTGTGCACTCACGTCGACATCATCGATGCCGATCGTCTCCGCCACATAAGGCAGCGAGGAGGGGCCTCCGCTCCCCCAAAGGGCCTTCCCACTCCCGGAGGGGGCCTCCGGAGGGTCGTCCAAAATCTCGCCCGCCGCCCACACGTGGCACCGCCGATAGGGCGGGGCACCGCGTGCTCGTGCGGCGAGTCACAACGGACTTGCTCCGCGCCCGCACCCCCCGCCACCGCCGTCCCCACCGTCCCCCTCCTCTTCATCGGAGGGCCCGCCGCCACACGGCTCCTCTCGGCCTCCTCAAAGTCGGAGCCGTCGTCGGAGGCCTCCTCCTCCGCGTGCGCCTCCTCGACCGCCTCGCGTCCGCTTCCGCGTCCTCCGCCTCATCCTCATCGTCGAGATAAGGAAGCGGCCGAGGTCGACAACCCGAGACCCACCCCCGGCCCCGAAGAACCCGCCCCCTCCGAGCGGCGGGTGGGGGCGGAGGAGCGCGCCCCGCAGGCCGGGGGCTCCCGGTAGGGCCACCCAGATCTTGGCCTTCTTGGACGACTTCTTCTTCCTCCCCCGCATCCATGGCGTCGGCACCGGCCTCGGTCGGCCGGTCCTCGTAGCCGACTCGGCGGTCGAAGACCCGGTTCACCGGCGATGGTCGGCGGCGCAGCGCGGATCCGCCGGACCTCCGGCCTCCAACTTTCCAATAAGGAAGTCGGAGCGGCGGTGGCCTCCGCCATCACCGGCCGGGCGAACTCCACCTTATCGCCCTTCGCCGCCTCAAGCGGCTCGGGCGGATCGTCTCGAGGTCAAACCTCAACGCCTTCGGCCCCTTGGGGGCATACTCCGCCGAGTCCGCCCAACTTCAACGGAGGGCACCCCCCACGGGACTTGTACCTGCGCCGCCCGCGAACTCCTCCACCGAGGTCCCGCGCGAGCGTGGCGGGACATGGCGGGAAGGGCGTCCAGCTCCCCTCGTCGCCTCCGCCGTCTTCACGGGCTTCACCTTCGCGATGGCGAGGGACTCCGGATCGCCATACAGCCCCTCCGCACCCTCAACGGGTAATAGAACCAGCGGGCGAGCCGGTCGGCGCTCCACTTGTTCCGTTGCGCCGGGCGGGGCCTCCGCCCCACTGGCGGGGATGAAACCGCACACGCCATACGGGCGCGGAAGACCTCCTCCTCCGTCGCCACGGCGGTGCGCGCGGCCGATAGTGCACGGTGTGGGCTCCGATGAAAGCCGCCCACCGGTCGGCTCCGGCCGACGGAGCGGCACGCCCGAGCATACGTCATCGGGCGTGGAAAGCACGACGCCGTGAGTTGATGGAAGCGGAGGTTGAACCTCCGCAGCACACCGAGCACGAGCTCGCGCACGGGGAAACGGAGCCCGCGTGGAAGAACTCCTCGAAGACGATGACTTCGCCGGGCTTCGGGCGCGGCACTCTCTGCCTCCCGAGGCGCGGGAACGCCTCTTGTGGAAGAACTTCGTGCTCCTTCCGAACGCCAGGGGACTTGTCGGTGCTCTTACTCCGAGGGAACTCGAAGCACTCAACGACGGTCTTGGGCCTCATGGTCTCCCCGAACGAGCCATCGATGGACCCTCCCGCGAATGGGGGACCCTCCGCTAAAAGAGCAGCGAACTTAGGACAGCGCAGCGAAGAAGGCGGCGTGAAAAGGAGGCGGCGAAAGCGTGGAAGCAAAAGGAGGGCACAAACCCTAAATCTCACCAACCGCGTATTTATAAGCCGGGACGGAGGAGGGGACGCGAAGCGGGACGCAGCCGCGAGCCACCGGAGATCAAGGCCCGGATCCCAAAACAACGCCAGGGCCCTCCGATCCGCCCCCACGCAGCAAACCAACGGCATCCGTACCCCCCCTAAACAAACACGCAGTTCACCCCGATCCGCGTCACTCCCAAACTAACCAACAAAGCATCCAACCAAGGGCAGCCAAACCCTAACGCTACGGAGAAGCGGAGGGCCGAGGCCCACCTCCGCGAGGCCCACGAGCAAATGGGGGACGCCCGGCAGGGCCCATGGGGCGGCAAGCACCCACCCGCACGGGACCCTCCGGAAGGACGTTTTTATTTGCTCGGCCCCCCGGAGGGAACCGGCCTTCGAGGGGCTGCTTTGTTGGGAGGGCGACCCTCGCCGGCCCAGCGGCCCAGCGGCCTCACCACGCAGGGGCCAAGAACTAATCTCCGTTAACATATTGCGAAGTCTTGCGGGATCGGCAAGCGGAGGACCCTCCGCGAAGACACGACACGAGCGGCGTCACCCCTCCGTCGGGGGCCCCCGAGCGGGCATTCGGCCGGGGCATGACGGCCCCCTACGCGACGTGGGGAGCGCCGGCGAAGGGGTCTCCCCAAGCAACGCGAGCCCAAGCCGCCGGGAGGGCCAGCGGAGGGGTCCCTTCGGAACCGCCCCCTCCGCAGGTGCACGGGAGAGCAGGCATTCGAAGCCGGGAGCATGACGGCCCCCTACGCGGACGGGGGAACGCCAGCGAAGGGGACTCCCAAGTAGCGCAAACCCAAACAACGGGGAAAGGCCGGCGGAGGGGTCCTTCGAACCGCCCCCTCCGCGGATGCACGGAACCGGCGGGTGGCATGAGGAAACCCTACGCCCCCAGGCGGGGAGGAGTCGTACGTGTATTTCCCGTACTGACCCTGTACGATTAGTTACTAGCTTGCCCTTGTGAGGGCCCAGTTGTAAGCGTGTGTTCTCCTACCTACCATGTACCAAATTGTAAATCAGCCCCTCTGACCCCTTAAATTCCTATAAATACCCGGCTACGGGCACAAGGAAAGGGATCGGTTGTTGGCCAGTTTAAGTGCCATTTACTCGTTTTTATTACACCCACGCCTCTCACCTCACGCATCGCCCTATCCCTCCTCCTTCGGAGGCCGGGCGCCCTCCGACGCCTCGGCCCTCGGCAACTCCAGCGAAGGTCGAAGGACCGGAGGCCGCTCCGCTCCCCGTTTGTGTTCTCGACTCACCCCGTGGGAAGCCCTCGCCCCCTTCCCCCCCCTCCGAGCGGCCAAGGGGCAGGGAGCGATCCCACATTTGGCGACATGCGTCCGCGCGAGGGCGACACGGCGGAGGCCACTCGAGGGGCCTGTTGTCGGTCCGATATGTTGTTGGGTCGTCGTTGTTATCGGGTTTTGCTTGTTCTTTTTGGGCCCGCTACTCTTTGTCTCTCCCTCCCACTCTCTCTCCTCTTCCCGTCCCGGATCTGTGCAACGCCTCCATGGCGGCGCTGCCGCATCCCCTTGCCTCCCTCCATCCTCGGCCATCCGCGGCTGGCGGAGCCTCCCTCCAAACCGCCACCCTCCGTGTGCCGACTCCATTCGTCTTAAAAGGCACTCCTACGCCGCGATGCGGTCTAGGGGCGCTCCGCCGGTCCGTGCCCGAATGTGCCCGGCGCCCGTCCCCCACCGTGCTCATTCATTTCCACCTCCCCATCTTCCTCGCGTTGCTCTCCTCCTCCCGTTGATTTCGTCGGCGCTCTTACTCGCACCCACTCCCGATGTGATTTCGTCGGCGGTGGCTAGAGTTCCGGTGAACTCGTCCTTCTCCATCGATGACTCGCGTAGTCGATCGATTTTGTGCTTGTGTTGTAGCTTTTATGTGGATATGTACTTGGCCCGGGTTGTTTCACCCCGGTGGATCGAGAGGCAATTCGGTGGTGACCTCGCTACCCTGCATTGTCCCCGTCTCTCTTCGTCCGCTGTGTGGAGGTCCCGCATGCAGAGGGACGGAGGCGCCTTCTTCAAGTTGTCGTAGCCGGGCGCTACCGTCAATCACTCCCCTCCGTCCGCCTCGCTTCCGCATGCCGGGCGCACGGCTTTTCGCTCCGCTTCCCCACCCCACCTCGGGTAACTCTCGTCGCTCCCTGCTCTTCTTGTGGCGCTGCTGCCCTCCTTGAATCGAGCGAGGTTTAGTTCGAAGGCTAGGGCTTTGCTTGCTTGGTCGGAATTGGGAACAGCCGCCAAGCGCTTGACGCAGGTTGGGATTTTCTAGATTCCTGATTGATTGATTCACATATGCTTCTTCTCGTTCAAAAAAAATCAGGGGAGGCGGATAAACTGTGTGTGTGTGTGTGTCGGCTTGCGCCTAATTGAACTGGTGGTGTTTGTGGATGCCTGAATGGTTTCTGTTATTTTTGCTCACGCATGACAGCTAGATGTGTAGGCCTGGTGCTGGATTCAACTTTCAATATTCAAGACATTAGCGCTAGTTTTTGTGAGACATTCAGTGCTCAGGTTAATGGAGTACGTCAATTTTGATTCTGTGTACTAGTCCATCAACCCGTGCTCTCGCATGACGGGCTAGAATTTTAGAAGATATAAGCATCAGTTAATATTTATTACATAAAACTATTATTTAACTGATTAATTATATTCCATAGTACTACCTCGATGATAAAAAATGCAATTTTTTTATTTCAAGGAGTCAAATAGTTTGAAGTTTGACTAAATTTATATAAAAACAAAAAATAAATGTTAATATGATTTACTATAAATTTAGTCAAACTTGAGTTCGATTGACTGGCACACATCACCAGGAAGCAGACATACCTCAGTTGCATTCTTTTGTGCATGGTGGGAGTATATATATAGTTCTTTTAAACTTATTAACTACTATCTTTCAAGGGACTAATCTATATATATTTCATACATTTTCATATTTGTTGTCCTTGCATGGAACCTCTATATATTGTTAATGTGGAATTAGTTTGAATTTTGATAGCATTAAGTAAGGGGACTATTTGGCATTATGTATCTTATGAAGCCATGAGTCTAGATTTTGTTTTTTCAAATTTTATTACAACTACAGGTTTTCCCCATCTCAGGTTAAATAAGTTGAAACTCATGTGCTTATTATATCTTACATTAACTCTCTTTTTTTTTTTTTTTTTTTTTAAAGAAGGATTTTACGTCCATAAATATTGTACAATATTACATCATCATGTGGGACCTGTACCATGTCCCTTAACAGGGGCGAAGCCACGTACGGCTTGCCGAGGGCACCGGCACCAGGGAAAAAAATAATTTTTACGTGGTTAGCAAATACGTTTCACCGTTTGTGCACTCCCTGGAGATCGATATGTGCACCACCTCCTTCAATATGCCGCTGGCCTTCGTTGGAGATCTAGGCTAGCTGAGTATGCATGTGGAGTCTGGACATATGGCCCAACAGGCTGTGTATATTGGTACGTACATAAACTCCCTCCCATAATGGCCCAACAGGCCGACGGCTTCATTAGAGAATATAAACGGAGCAAATTAGCAAATCTCCGTGACTCTTCCTATTATCCCGTGCTGCTTGTAAACGAAACGCCGCCGGCCGCCGGCCGCCAGCAAATCTCCGTGACTTTCCTATTATTTCGGCAGATCGTCCCTTGCTCGAATCATTTGCCTCTTCCTGATTGCCGCAATTTAGCGCATGAAGGGCCTCGCATGATCAGATCCTAAGGCTGGGATGCATGCGTGATCCGGTCAACACTGAGAGTAGCGGCTGGGATGTGCTGGTGCATGCATGAGAAAATATTTTTTAAATTGTCTTGTGCATGCGCATCACATTTATTTAAATGGATTAAACAATTTATAGACCACTAAATAGTTAGCCATTGTATAACCTGTCTTTATAATTATTAGGAAATATGCCCGTGCGTTGCAACGGGACTCTATGTGGTCATCTAGATGGCTTAGGGTACGTAAAAACTGTGTCACATATTACGATACGACTTGGAATCGAATCGAACTATATTACATGGTTGTCTCCAAACAATACCCATACAAATTTTTATAACCAAATCAAGACTCTCGTCTCTAATTTATCATGTACTATTTTGTTTTTCTTGTCTCCTAATGTAGTCATATTAAACCAGTGCTGAACTCCTTGAAATATTTGCAAATGGACTGAGCTCTATAAATTGAACTAAAATGAATTGAATTTCTAGAAAAAAAAATTATTAAAAAAATATAGCACACGTCCTAACTCTTGGAACCGCACACCAGGCCCAATACTACGGCCCAACTAAGCGAGAACAGCCGCCATTCCCATGCATAGCAGCTATCACAAACCTCATCACCTATCCTCGACGGCGACGGAAGCACGGCGCATCGGCCAGCAGCGGAATGATGCAACAACGAGGCGCGAACGCGGCCACCAGCCGCGGCGCAGCAGCGACCCCGGTTGATGGCGCCCGGCGATCCACTTAGCCAGCGCGTCCGTCATCTCGCGTCGTCGTGCGGGCCCCTCTCGCAGCGACGCACGATCCCCCTATCGGTTATCGCCTCTCGCAGCGGCGTCCGTGGCGAGCAGGCCGGCAACAGCGCCCATGCGAGCGGCCGAGGCTGGTATGGCGGCCGTCGCGAGCGGCCAGCAACATCGTATCGTCTCCTTTATCTATCTTCTATTCTTCCTGTTCGCGCCATGGTCGCAGCTGTCCTCTTCTATACGATGTGTCGCGGCCAAGGTACGAAACTTATATGAAAACCGACCACAATGACCTCCGCGAGAATATCATCGCCGATTCCGAAGTCACATCCACGCTGCCGCTCCACATCCTCGTCCCCTTGATCTACTCTGTAGTGCCTCAATTTGGTTTTCGGTTTCAATTTGGTCTCAACATAGTTGTCCGTGGTGGTTTTGATTTGGTCTCTGCACGATCTGTGCTCTTGTTTTGATTTTGATCTGGTGTAGGGTCATCTCAATTTGGTTTTCTTGCATCTCGTGTTACCGATCTAACATAGTCCATGTCGGTCTCCAACATGAACTAACGACACCTTTGATGACATCGTATTGGACACGGCAAGGCAATAGGCGGAAGAAAACAGGGCTGAAAAAATTGTTGGCAGAAAAAGGTGGAAAAAGAGGTGATACTGAAATTTTCTCTCTTTATTAAAGGCCCGGCAAAAAAGAAGGTGAAAAGCCCGTGAAAAGCCCGTGAAAAAAAGGCGGGACTGAAATTTTCTTTTATTAGTAGGTATAGATATGTCCTTAGATCTTAAAACTTATAGATAAGAGGTTGTCTGTGGGTTGAACATGTTATTGTCTTGGCAATTTAGTGATGTACTTCATCATGCCGATCTTAAATGTTTTGTTATCATTTATTTATTATCATTTAACAATCCATGTGTCGGCATTCTTCCTTTTGGTAAGTATGTCTTCTATTATTATTACTAATATTATTTTCTCACCGTACATGTTATTCTTATTGTGTATATTGGTTGCTGAAGTCGCTTAAGTGTTATTAGTGCACTCGGGTTCTCCGTACTCTAGCTTCGCCTCTATCTCTTATGGGTGTAACATTGCTAACGTCAAAAGAATTTTAATACTTAAGTCCTATAATGATTGACTTTTTACTCTGAAGTAATTTTAAAGGATGAAATAACATATGTAAAGTTTCCATTCAATAAACTTTATATGCAGTGTCCATTCAATAAACTCATTATTTTTTATATTTATATTTGGCAATGAATAGACGGGGCACGATTCATAGATCGTTACAGGATGAAATAGGCGGAGCTTCACGACTGACGACCATGGCGAGTTAGCATCAGCCCGCGTTACCGAAGTGGAGCCCAACAGTGTAGATTTGATGGGCCCATAGATCCTGAAAAGCTGCTGGATTTTCCCCGTGTGGAATTGTTAGGCCAAGGCCCAAACTGTTTGGAACTTTATCTCAACTTGTGCAGATCTTCAAACATTTAAAAACCGGTTAAGATGAAGGTGCGTTAGCCTACCGCTGCTTCCGTTGGCAAAGAAAATATGTCATTCCAGTTTTATCCTCAGTCACTATTTTAGCTTTAACTGAATTTGTAACAGGTTTACAAATTTATGGCACAAATAGATATACTATGAACATATATTATATAATAAATCTAATTATCCTCATTTGGTATTTAATGGCGAAAATATCGTTATTTTAAACGTGCATGGCAAAAATAAGATAATTTCACTTGTGAAATTAAGATAACCGACCTAGGATAACAATATAACATTATTATTGCTATTAGAGAGACAGGTATTGTATTACACAAAAAATTCCATATGTATGATACTGTATTTTGCATTTTATTCATAGAAACGAAATTGACTTTATCTCATCATCAAACTCTATTCCATATATAAAAAAATTCTCACTAATAGCAAAGCAATTCTGAGTGTTCAGGTTACAGCACATTTTCTAGATGCAAGACGCACACATATCCAAAAAATAAAAAGATAAATAAATACCCCTATTCCTGAGAACCGAACATCACTTAGCTTGCCAAGATTATCTAGCTATCATGAGTAGTGGCAAGCAAGCTCAAGCTCGACACAACCAACACCAAGACACAGGATGATCCGTCGATAACATCTATTTCCAACTGTCTGCAACACTGAAAAGTTCGTATGGCCATGAGCAAGGCAAAGCCATTAGTAGGAATCAGTATCGTGTGCTACTCCTTTCCATCATACAGAGAGAGATCCAGATCCAGCAGCGGTTATGTATACAATGTGGATTCATTGATGCAAAATGTTCGACATTCTTCGCAGACAACGTGCAAACTGAGGTAGCACATAGAAGGCTCTGTTCTTTGCAGCATCTATCACCTTTAGATCGCCAATGAAACAGAGTAATGTTGGTCATCAAGCTGGTTGCATCTGGGAGCCAACACCGCGAAAAACAAGCCACGACAGAAGAATGATCGATCACCTAGCTTATCGAATGGACAACTTTGCCCATGCGTTTTTGCCCCTATTTTTTTTTATGATTCTTATGTTTTTACTCCTATTTTTGGATAGCAATCTAGCAACTTTTTATTGACATAAAGCATAACTCACATCAGGGTAACTGGACATATAAATATGCATTGCATACAATCAAACCAAACAGCAGGTCAATTCCTACATCCAGAAGGCTACAGGAGAAAATGAGGAAAGATGCATTGACACTAGCTAGGAGTTGGTGGTGCGGCCAATGGTTTGCACCTCATCCGGCCGTCCTGCACGCACCACCACAATGCAAAATCTGGAATCACCCATGTACGTCGAAAGTAGGCTTACAAGCCACCTTGTCTCGGCTCCACAGCTTGTCCTTGACCATTTTCCAGTCCGGCCGCATGGCACTTGTGTTGCTGTGGGAGATGACTTGGCAGGAGCAAATGCCACCATCCCGGCGGGCCCAACCCGTGCCAACAACAGGGGCGCTGCCGCCGCCGCCAGCAGCCCGCCCGGCCTCAAGAACCGCGTGGAGAGAGGGAGGGAGGGGCAGATCCAAGCACGGAAGGGAGGGCCGGCAGGGGAGACAGAGGAGGAAAGGTCGCCGGTCGCCGGCCGCGCCCAAACCCTAGCTCGTGTCTGTTCGTCTACTCGCGGTCGGAAGAAGAAAGGCCCGTGTGCCTCGCGGTCGGGAGGAAAAAAAAAAAAAAAAAAAAGCCTGCTCGTGTGGTCGACCGCCTCGATGATGGATCGATGGTGAGGAGAAAGGGGGCATGGGTGTCTTTTTTTCCCCTCCAGTTTTTTTTTAATTTATTTATTTTTCAGCTTTTAAACCATCTAATTACGGACGGTGTCAAATGGAGGGTAAACGTGAACTTCGTTTCACAAAAACAGGGGTAAAAACACAAAGTTAAAAAAGTAGGGGTAAAATCACATTTAGAGCCCAAAATAGGGGTAGAAACACTAAAACCCCTAAATGTTTTATATATTTCTCTAGAATTTTTATACATGTTTTTATATAATTAAAATAAATAAAGATTGTTGTTTCTTTTCAAAGCAAATCTTCCGATAGTAGTATCTTTCAAATCGTAGCTCCGATTAGTGTGCTTTTAAGGCGTCAGTGTGATTGTAGCGGCGTGTAGAATAGGTTTATAAGCTTTTCAATTTGATTTTCTACTGTTGGTGTACTGTTCTAATTGTAGTCTCGTTTGCTACGCATGATTGGCCCAATATGGTTGTGTGTTGCTAATTCGAATCAAGTAGACAAAGTGAGCTTGACGTGGTGATCCGAACACGTTGACGATCAAGAAGGAATTCTCTTGGAGCTTTGGACTTGAAGAAGGATCGATATTAAAGCAAGTTTAGTTTTGGGATATGCTTGCTTTAAACCATGATCAAATGACTTGAATGATGTTTATGCAATGAACGTTAAACATGACTATTAGCAACACGTGGACTTGTTTGTATTAGTCTCCTAGATTTACTTGTACAACCGTGGGGGCTAGGTGGATCTGGCTTTAGTCGATCAAAGGATCTTTTCTAGTTTGTTAGTAGTTGCTGATCTTGCGGTAGCCTAGGTTGCAGAATGGCATCGAGGAGGGTTCCATTCTCCTAACCGCTCCCATGCGGGACGCTAACCGATTAGGGAAGGGCTTTTAAAAGGCTTTATATGATTCTCGGTGTATGGGAAGTCATGAACCCATGCATTTGGAAATCATAACTCATTATGAAAGTGTACACCTATGCGCAGAGTAAAACTGGTATATCAGCTGTGCTCACGGTCACGAGCGGCCTTGGAACCTTTGCATTAAAGATGATGACCTATATGCTTGTTTACTAGTTCATAATTTATCGTTTTATGCTTTACGTTGCTTATGTCATAAGGATCATGAGATATGGGTAAGATATTGCCTTGCTATTCTTGTGGAGTTCGACATGGACTCACTCTTGCTATTCCCCCACACCTTAGGTGGAGTTTACGCTTGTGATCAACCAGTCAGTTGGTCCCCGTGTGGAGTCCACAATTGAAGACCGAGTGCTTTTGTTTGCAATCTAAGGTGATATATTTTATATTATGTATGTTATATTAAGCATTGTGAATTGATACTATCCCTTTACTTGTAACTATACGTGAGATTTGACATTCGGGGCTCACATATGGTGTCCATTCGGTTTTGTTCTTAAAACCGGGTGTTACAACATTTGTGAACCAAGCATATTGAGATCGATCTGCACTTCGTCGGTGAAGTCCGCGTCCTGCACGTTCCCACTACGCCTCGATGCGCCCGACATCATCACCAAAGGTTTGCCGGCGTCCGTGTTCACGCGACTTTAGGCCCGATCTCAATATTCATAGTGCTCCCGGTTTATACTGCGGGGAAGTGTTAGAATGTAATTTGGCATGTGGGCCTGCCCTGCTCCCCACATTGCCTATATATGTAAACGCTGACCATTCTCAATAATGCATAGAGTATTCCCATATTCACACTCTTTCATTGTCCAATGCAACAGATTTGTTGTGTGGTGTAGTGCTCCTTGATCAACCAGTCAGCAGTCTCCTCTCTCTTTCTATTAACGGATCACCCTGTGGCGCTCCGAAGGACGACGGTGCTCCCTGTGGAGCAGAAGCCGGCCAACTACGGGGGCAGCATGCTCTGGCCTCTGGGACTGGGATAGGTACGTGGACAAGCCGGCAGCATCAACAGCTAGGTCTCAGACCGTGCTGCGTTACTGGAATTTGTTTTCTGTTCTGCTTCTGCATGTTTTTTACTCTTTACTTGGAATAAATAATATAATGAAAATGCATGCCAGAATATTGTATAAAAAATGAGCTAGGTCTACCGTCTAAGTAGACAATTTCATGATCCATCAATACTATTTTTTTTCTGTTGATCGACACAGGACAGTTGTCATGATTCTTGAGATGTGTGTTGATAAGTGCTGACCAAATTAAAAGACTGCTAACTAGAAGTAGTGTCAAATTCCTATTCACGTACACTGCTGCAGAGTACAGAGGTGTCATTGCTTTTTCGGTGGACTGAAAAAGACATCCAAATTCCTGTGCACACTCCATCGATCACTGTGGTTCTGCGACACCAGCAACAGCAGCCTCGTCGTCCTCGGCGATCGCTGACGAACCACTCGGCCCCTGTCGCCGAGGATGATGATGCCCCGTCGTCCCGCTGCCGCTGCTTCTGCTGCAGTGCCTCCAGCTCCACCACAACCTCCGCCATCGTGGGGCGGGCATGAACATCCTCGCGCTCCGTGCATCGAAGCGCAAGTTCGGCCACTTTCAGTGCAGAGACGAGGTCGCAGTGGCCTCTTATGCTGTGGTCGATGATGCTCGAGATATCTCCCCCTGCTGGTTTCCTGATCCGCCTTCAGAAAGCGTCTGACGCACCCAGTCGGCAATGTTGACACGTCTGTTATAGCCGACGGCGACAGTAGTTGGCCGAGACGTGATGAGCTGCAGGAGAACGATGCCGAAGCTGTACACGTCGGTTTTGCCTCTCAGCTCACCGGCCTTCAGGTACCTGCATGCATGCTCACAACTGTGGGTATATGCCTCGACGACAGTGTTATTCGTCGTACACACACTAAATTAAGTATACGGCAACAGGGGGCATTACGTACTCAGGGTCCACGTAACCAGGAGTACCACTCAGCGTGTCGGTGATCGTGTGTGTTTTTGCTTCACTGCTGATAGCCCTGGCTAGACCAAAGTCAGAGATCTTGGCAACAAGTTTTTCCTTTTCCGTTAGGAGGATGTTTGCAGCCTTCACATCTCTATGTATCAGCGGCGCGTCAAAGGCAGAGTGCAAGTAGTGCAGTCCTGCACGCATGCATTGTTCAGAAATTAAATTAAACAAGATAGATAGATCACAAAGCTATGCTACTCTGCATTAGTGCTTGTTACTTCCATCGAATCAAAATGTAGAGGGGAAACATTCCCTGTCTTGTAATAATTTTATTGATTTTCAAAGGTGTCGAGTACAACACACTCTACCCAGGTACATGCATGTTGATAAAACACACTCTACATGCCTCCACAAAAGTATAGTCGATAAAAGAGAACAGCATCTAGATGCAGGTGCGCCGCCCGCCTTTGGAAAAACCAATTATGAACATCTCTAAAAAGCCATTATATATGTTGTAGTAAGGGATTACTTTAGTTTAGTTTAGACAATGGTAGTGATTCATAATTTGAATTGAGATTTAAGGTTTCTTTATTTTTTTTCCATGATAATTTATTAGAATACTGAACACATGATATATAGTTATTATTGTCAATGATTATTGGAACGACCTACCTAATAGGTGGTCCAATCATTTTGATTCTTTGTGATAATTTTTAGGATTTGTCTATTTTTTCTTGACATGGTTTGTACTTAATCATAATATATAATGTTAACTATTCAAAAATATAATACTTTTATCACAAGAAAATGCTATGTACTTGAGCCAAATTAATGGTAGTAATACTAAAAGGTTACCCTCGCAAGAGAGATGAGGAAAAAAAAAATTAGGGAAGGAATTGAAAGGTTGTGACATATATGTACGTAGGTACCATTGGCCGAATGCAGCGCGATCTTTAGGCGTTGTGACCATGTCAGAGGAACTTCCTCGCTTAAGGTTCCTGTCAGCAATAGTTATTTCGGACTCATTATGGTTTCATGAAATATGGGAGTGCCGGATACCGAAGAAAGAAGAGAGATTGAAAGTCCAATGGAGAAACATCCTTCCCCCATAATGTAACTCATATATATTCTTTGGCTCTGTAATTCTATGTAAATTGTGTAAGACCTTGCCTTCCACCATCCGGGGGCTCCCCCCTTGATACTTGTGGAATGGAATTGCATGTGGGGATTGTGTTTGATCCCAACCCAACCCCACCCCCCGCGCCCGAAGTTGCCCTCAAAAAAAAATGGAGACACAGGGTCGTTTGCAGTGCAAAAAAATTTCATACCTTTTTCAGCCGGTCTTCTAGGTTTCCTCCCTTCATGTATTCATAGACCAGGCCTAAATGCTCTTCATCCTCACAATAGCCCAATAATGACACCACATTCTTGTGGCGACTACCGCCTAAGTGCTCAACCTGTATGTAATTCCAAGAACCCTATAAAATTTGAGGAACAATCAAGCAAAATATAGTGCTTACTCTTTTTGGCACCCATGCCAAGTCCCTACTCCCAAGTAGACAGGTTCTACCACAAAGAAACCAACTGAGCTATGGTTAGTCCGTATGATATAGTGCCTTGGAAAAAGTATATGCGTGAGGAATTAATTAATTATGTGAGTTTCGCAACAATCAATATCTTAGTGGAGAATTATGGAGAACAAAAAATTAGCCGGAGGATATATATTTATGCAAGCTCACCTCTGCTAAAAATTGATTATCCCCATGCGACGACGACGACGCCGCCCCTAGTGGTCTCATTCTCATCTTCACAGCAACAAGTGTTCCATCTGACAACTTCCCAAAGAAGACGGGGCCGAACCCTCCCTCACCAATTCTTTTCCTGAAGTCATCCGTGATTCGCTTTAAATCCTCGTAACTGAAACGCTGAGGAACATTAGGCAAGGGAGTTGCATGGTCGTCCTCCACGGGTTCTGGGCCATGACGGCTGCTGTCCCCTACAGGATCTTGTCGTTGACCACCAGGCATATCTGCATAGTCTTCCCACACAGTTTGTGCCGGGTCCTGATCATTCTCCATAGCTTGTACGGCCTGACCGCCTCCGACAGCCTCCTGTGGTGCCTCACCACTAGGACCAAACTGGGCAATTGGCGCTGGGTTTCAAATAGATCCAACAATATATAAGTAAACTCTGTTGTCGACAAGTAGAAAACTGCTATTTTTTTTATAAAAAAAAACGAACGAAGCAGGAGAGCATTATATTAAAAAGAACGAAGCCCAAAATGGGCCCAACAATACAACGAGCCTCCGATGCCCCGGTTGCCGAGCTCTGTCCCCTGCATCGGGCGCCGCGGCCCCCCTGGTGAGAGCGTCGCCGCCGCCATCTTTGGGGCCGCACAAGCCTCCGGGCTACTCCCCTCCGGCGGCGGCGAGGGAAGGGAGGCGGTGGTTGATGGCGTGGGCGGCTAGGGTTGGGTTGCCGCCAGAGTCACCCGAGCGGGTGGGCGACGCGGGGGCGGGCTCTCAGTCGAAAAGGTATTGTTGCCCAAGTGGCAGCAAAAAAACTGCTATAAATGTAGTGTACAATGATTTTATTGCAATTCAAATGAATTTGCATCTTGCTGAAAAGCATGATTACATCGAATAAGAGAACTCAGGTAATCGTGGTAATCGTTTAGTAGTACAGTTTGTATATGTATATGTACTGCTATGAAAAGAACGAAACAACTTGTGTGTCATGCCACACATTCTATGGCACTAGGTGGTCCATTAGGCGGTGTGAATGGGTCATGTGTCAAGCAAGCTGAAAATAAGGTTAAATTTGCATTTAGCGCCTACATCTCTATCATCCCCATTGCAATCTCACAGTCAGAGAATTATTTGATTTGATGAAACAAATTGACATGAATTTGGGCCAGCATATTTAGTTACCTTTTGAATGTTTTGATCTTTTGATGGTGAACCAAACGGCAACTGCTGCTACAAATATGACCACAGGTACTCCAAGTCCGAGTCCAAGTCCAAGTGCTAGTTTAGTCTTCTTGCGGTTTGGACTAGAGTTACAAGTATCATTTAAACAAAGGTACGGATTGTGGTCGACCCTAGCCAACATACAATTGCCAACATATTTCAGTATAATATGCATGTGCCCCCAGATTGACACAAATTAAGTGGATAACCAGTAGTCTTTCCTCACTAGCTGGTGTGCCTCTCTTCCAAAATAACTTTACATATGTAATATTCATTTATCTTAAAAAAAAACAATAGAACTTAAGTAAACACATGCAATAGATGTGGTTTTGTTTTCAAGACGGGCTATTATATGAACGTTGGTGCTAGAGACAAAAATAATTAGTACGCCTGTAACGATCACTACTACAAAATTGTACTACAGAGGCCGCTGGGATGTCTTTATACAGGCGGCGGCTGTCCCAGCCACCACTAGTTTTCTGCCTTTACAAATCAGCGATATGTAGAGATGGTTGGCGGTTGTATCTCGTGCCACCTCTACAAATCGTTATCTGGAATAAAAAATTCATGCCCAAAAAATATCAAAAGTTTTTTCATATAGTATCTCCCCTAATCACTCGACCTCAGTTGACAACTTTTCATTTAGTATTTTCATATAAAAATATAGAGGGTACATTTTGTTTTAACGAGGTATTGATGTTTGACTCCAAACATGCATATATATGGGACGAACCTTAGGGCCAGCAATCCTTCCTGAGATTTTTGTAGCAAACTGTTAGGAATTGATCCACTGAGGTTGTTGTTTGACAAATCTCTAGAAAGAAGTTGAAAAATATAAAAAAATCAAAGGTGGTTCTGAACTTTATACTTTTATTATATAATATATGTAGGTCCAGGAAGGCTTACAGCAATATAAGGGATGGCACTCGACCCAGGAAGTCGGGTATTGGCCCTGAGAGATTATTGTGGGATAGATTCCTGGAAACAGCAAGCAAAATCGAAGAACTTATAGATCAGTGATATGGTTAAATCTTAGAATAGCTTTCTTCCAAGTTAATTCTTAGAATAGCAAAATTGAAGCACTTATAGATCATTGAGCTTGGGCAACCTGCAGCACTAGGACAACAAAACTCAAGAATAGCATTTCCAAGTTATTATTGGATAGGACAAAACTTACAATATACGTTGTATAATTTTGTTGTGCGTAAGCGTAAAAGTAACTGATGGCATAAAACACAACCCACGCACGTAGCTGACCAAAAGAACGTACAAGTGTTGGAGCAATGTTAGCTGACCAAAAGAAGGATCAATCTCACCAATCAATCCACTCGATGGCAAATATCTGCGGGAAGGTGAAAAGTGGCTATTAATTAATCATATCATCACATATATAAACTTTAGCCCCACACTTATTTTCATTCTTCTATTTAATTACAGTACATTGTAGTACGTGCTACTCTACAAAAATTTGGACGGAATATGTACATGAGTGATCAAGTTAATTTGAAACTCACAAGGCAATTATTCTCTGGGGACCAAGGGGACTGTAACTGCAGTTGAGGCCAACCCCTGCAAATGCTGCAGGGGAACACGGATCTCCTTCCCAGTTTTTCTTGACAGAATACCTTTTTTGCACGCTCATCATTGCTGTGGCTGAGAAAACACACTCATCGATCAAAATGAACGAATACTCTCAATGCATGCACACTACTAGTTCGTACGTGCAGACGATAGAAATAGAATGTAAATTTAAAGATTAAACTTGTTGGCCATGCATGACTGAGAGCTGTACAAGAAGTTAGTCGTTCTCATGAGTTGGTCAAAGTTTTTTTGGGTAGCTATATATGTGCATGTTATATATGTCAAATAGGGATGGCCCCATATATGTGTGTATTGTATGATAGTACAATCAACGTATTGCTTTCTGTACATACATACCGTCTGCAGAGCTGGTGGCAGATTCATTCCGTGGCCGCACCAAGTATATCTCCATGGCGCTGATCAGAGGCGGAAGCTTGGAGCTGGATGTTGGCACAAGCGAGATGCTATGAGGGCCCGGTCCTCGCGCACTGCCCCTGACAACCGTGGTGAGCAAGTATGATGGGCTGAACGCCGCAGCTAGTGTGACATTACTGTCCACAAGGACGTCAAACTGCCGTGACGCATTGGCCGCCTCGATCTCAGCGAAGTAGAGAAGGAGGAGGATGTTGGTGTCGGCGTCAACGTCCATAGACAAATCCGAGCTCCACACAATCTCCATTGTCGCTGAGGCATTCAGCGGAGTGGATGCGCTCAGCATCACAGCGGATGGGACATCGTAGGTGTCATAGGGAGGGTTCTTGACTACTACTCCACTGGCTGATCCGGGAACTGTCCAGGTGGAAACATATTGGTACCTCTGCCAAAACCGGTCGTAAGGATCATCCGGGTACCTTGTAAAAAAACAAATTGGACTCGATCAGTTCCAAACAAGTTTGAATTTGCTCTCTCCAGTCTCCATTCAAAATATATAGTATGCGTATTAGTATACCTGAAGTGTAGATCGTCTATTCCAAAATGGTAGCGATTGAAGCCAAACGCGACGGTATCGTCATGGAAAAAGCTGAGGCAAACCAGAGACTGCGTCTCACTGGAGTCCGGGTAGAGCTCGGGGTGGAGCGGTCTGAGGTCAAGCCCTGAGATGAAAGGGTTTCCTGACCCTTTGTTCACCAGGCAAACTTGCAAGTAGTCGGCGCCAGAGGACGACGACAACACAGCGATGGTGTCAAACACGTACGCTCTACTGCCATTGACAATGCGCACCGTTGTCCAGTAGTTGGCCCCGAGGTAGAGGTCGAAGGTAGGAGGGCTCTTCAGCCTGTCATAGTTGCCGTAGCCAAAGACGGCCCTCACGTTGTACTTGCCGCCGGGCTTCAGTGAGCGCAGCGTGTAGCAGTTCCGGGTCCCGTTGCCGCCGGGGAAGTAGCGGACATTGGCGTAGCGCAGCGCCAGGTCCGACTGCAGGTTGCCCATGTTCACTGGGTGGATGAGCCCCGCCTCCGTGAAGCCCTCGTCGATAACGTACCTTAGGCCTGTCTTGCTATCTTGGTAAGTCGGGCTGTCTGTGTATCCGCAGTCGATGCTGATGAAGCCTCCTCGTGACAAATTTAATCAATTTTCGTAATTAGTACCTACTTTTAAAATTTATCCAATAGTTGATATATTTTCACAAATAAAACCTTTGTTCTCCATGGCTAGAGTTCTTACTTCTTTTTCTAATATGTCTGGTGGGAATTAACGTAGTGTCTCTATTGGGATCTATAATTAGTAATAATAAGATACTAAGACAATTTTAAAATCAAAATAACACAGGATGGCGGAATAACTTAAACATTGGTTACTTTGGGGGTTCACTTTATATTTTGGCAGTTATCAGTTATCAGTGAATCAAGGTAGCAAAGTTGTTCAATTCCAAGTTGACAGAAAAATAATTAAGGCAAACCAAGAAGAGGACAATCGATCAGATTCAGAAGTAGGTTGCCATTACTTCGATTTTTTTTTTTTTAAAAAAAACTGGTTTACTGTTCACAAAGATATGGTATTTTGACCAAGTTTGAAAAACAAGATATGGTTCTAGCTTTACCTACAAAAGAAATAATGAAAAAAGGTGACTATTCACAGAACTCCACTGTTCATATAAATATATTCTCTTCCTATATACAGTAGCTACAAAACAAACTCAACAGCATTACTTAGCACCTCGGAGGAGTCCACACAAGACACGGGGGGCAGCCCATCCGCGTTTGCACGAACGGGAGCCCAGCCCAACTTATGACTTTTTTAAAAAAATTTCTTGTGCATCTGAGATGGAGTCCAAGCACTGCCGAGGCCAATCTGGAAACTAGATTTGTAGTCTATCCATTGCTGCTGGATCGTGTCCCGGTTTGTTGGCCCAAGACTCAATTTTTTTTTTATCCTCATTCCAAATATCTTTTGCTCTATAAGGGGCATTTATTTAAGCACAATGATTAAATCCATACTACCACAATTTTTTTTGACGTCTCTCATCTTGGTAGAGCTGTACAATCTGTTGGTATATACAAACTCACACCAACCCTACCCACGCACACTACACTCAGACCACCTACTACTACACTCATATCACTAGATCGCGTCCTTTGTGACATCACCGGGTCCATCCATGGCTCCGTAGCCGACGAGCGCGTCGCATTTCCTTTGTGGCTCCACGTGTAAGAGACGATGAAATTTATTGGGGGTCAAACCCCAGTGAGAAACGTGAGCGCAATTCTTGAGAATCGAACTCACGCTGGAAAAATTTACTACCACAAAAATTTACTTATGAACGCACGCACACCAGCTGTGATCGGTTCTCTACTACCACAAAAATTTACTTATTTTATTTTATTTTATTCAAAAGTACACTGGGTCCACCGGTCTAGTATCCAAAAGTACTGTTGGGATTTGGTTTTGACAGGAAAACACCGACCCAAACATTGAAGTATGAAAGTATTACTTGAATTTTGTTGCAGGACAATGCGAAGCTGGTCGCCTAAGCTTCGCAACAAGAGATCAGGCTTCCCTACGAATAAAAGATGCTCGAGAAGACTAAACAAGAATCTGGAAAAGATATTCACGAAGGCTAAGAGAGCAAAATAAAGAAGCGAAGCCACTACAAAGCAAGCGAAGTTATGAAGATTACTTCGCTCTGTAAATATAGCAGAAATATATCTGTAGGAGAAAGTTTGTAAATTCTATCTTTTGTAATCTACGAAGTCAGGGCCCGTATAAATACCCCCTCTAATATGTACTGTGGCATGGATAATTTTTCATTATCATTCCAAGTCATATTGTCCTTGATGCTTGTGTGATTTATCACCCAACAAGTACCATGCTGCGCTGTTTGTGCTACTATATAGGTAGCGTGGTGTGCGTTTCCTGCTGAGAGGCCTTGCCAGCCACACACACACACACAAATGGACACCTTGCGTTGTGTTTCAGATCAATGTACATAAATAAACCGTCATAAAACAGTATTATAAATTTAATGTGGTGTAAATGTAGTTATTTACTAGGGTACTAGTTCTATTGCAATCCGAAGGAAAGATTTTGCATGTTGCTGAAAAGGTTGAGCAGTTTTTTTAACCCACGAAAAAGGAAGAAACAGCATGGTTGACATGTCACGCATTTTATGGAATTACTCCCTCCGTACGGGTAAAGAAAGTCGTTTTGGACAAGGTTTGGGTCAAACATTGGGAATATAAATCATCAATAACTTTTAAGTTGTTGAGTTTGTAAATGTGAAAATTATATGAATAGATTTGTCTTAAAAAGTACTTTCATAAAAGTATACATATATCACATTTCTATAATTATTTTTATAATAACAAGAGGTCAAAGTTGTGTTTTGGAGACCGTGTCGCTGTCCTAAACGACTTCTTTAACTAGTACGGAGGATGAACATGACCGTTGCCTAGCTCCCCTCCCGAGCGCCCCCAACGGCCCCGCCGTCTCCGCCGACTCCCCAGCCTCCTCCACCCCTCCACCCTCCTCCCCCCCTCCCCTCCTCCTCCGCCCCTTCCTCCTCCCCTACCTGCCCGTCTCCTCGCCCGGCCTTTCAAGCAGCTCGCCGCCCTTGCCAGCCGCGGCCGGCTGTAACTATCCGTGGGCGCCACGGCTGGGCGCTCGAGGGAGTTCGCGGCCCTATTATTCCGATATGGATCTCCTCCACACGAAAATCCACATTCATACCGGCTGTTCGTGAATGGGTCAATTGGGCACAACCCCCGGAAGGCAACCCCCGCCTCCCGGCTCCCCCTTTGCGTTTAATGCCCACATCCCTAGTACTCCATGTTTTGCAATCTCGCAGCCACACGATTATTTGATGGTGAAACAAATTGACATTTATAAATTTCAGCCAACGTATTTAGTTGCCTTTTGAATATTTTATGATGGGTCAGCCCTCGGTGGAGGGGACTGACCGACCGTGGTGCAGCCGCTGGGCCGCCACACGACACGTCCCCCGGCCGGTGGACCCGCTGGCTGAGGTGGCCTCCTCGGGTTTGATTCCTCGCCTTCATCCGCCGCAGGCGCATTGAGGATCCGATGCCGAACCCGCCCAGCACTCGAAGAACAAGGGTCCGTGGTGCAGAAGCGCCAGCTCACCGCCGACACGTCGACAATCGACGCGCCGACCCCCGCCGACCGCCAAGGTCCCGCCGAGAGGCGAACAAGGGTCGTCGACGACGACCGGGTACCCCCGGCCGCTAGCCGGCCGGCGCCCAGTTCGGGCTTCCGCGACCGCTCCCCAACAACAAGTGGACCAAGCTACGGTGCACGCGGTGCCTACCTCCGATCCCTCCTTCACAAATGAGGTTCCATGGAGCCTTCGGATGCCGGCGCCGCCCTCCAAAGCGGGAGAACGTGTGCAAAATCCTTCCCCTCGCCGGCGCCAGCCAAGGGGAAGAGTGCGGAGTTCCCGACACGGCCGCACCGAGCTACCCGCCTCCCCGGTCCACCCTGCCCATGCCGACACGGGGGACCCATCATGAGCCCACAAAATGCGCCTCCGGCCCGTGAGTTCCTAGCCCCCACCCTCCCCGGCCGACGAGCCTATCCTTCAAGGGGCCGCCCCACCCTCCGGGCCGTCTGTGATCACCGATGATGAGTGGGTCGGGTGCGCCGCGGAGAAGCATGAGAGGCACGATCCAGTCCCTGTAGCGGAAGGCGTTGTTGGTAATGCTTTCAAGCAAGCTTGAGGGACGCCCGGCCGACACGGCGGCCATGCACTCCAGGCCCCGAGCTAAAGAGCAAGTTCCGGAAGCACCGGGGGGGCGACCGACAAATGGTTCTTCCGAAACCACTAAAGCTACAAATGTTCCCCCATGCCGTTCTGGCTTGGGCGTTGGCGAGCACCTGGGTGGGGAGATGCTGATCTAGAGTCGAGAGCCGCGGGCGCCCCTTCAGCCACCTTTGTCGCAAGACTAGTTTTATTTTTAGTACTTCAGATCGCCCACCGTTAAAGCCCGGTGATTCTTGTATGTGTGCCTTCGTGCGCCTCGGCCAATTCTTTTGGCTAGGGTGTCCGACGTGTAAAACTCTAATTTCCCTTAATGCAATACCGCCAATGGTACGCTTTTGAAAAAAAAAAAAAAAAAATCCACTATACAGTTCGTGAATGGGTCAAGTTTGCGTTTAATGCCCACATCTCTAGTACTCCTGTTTTGCAATCTCGCAGCCACACGATTATTTGATGGTGAAACAAATTGACATTTATAAATTTCAGCCAACGTATTTAGTTGCCTTTTGAATATTTTATGAAAAGATAGGGAACTCCTACTTCTGCAGGTCAAATTGCAGGGCGGGCGGGCTCTTCCCGCCAGCCACAACGCCGCCCGCAAACTTGGGCTTCGGGGCTATTGTGGCCCAGCCGCAAATGATTTCGTGGCCTAGTGGCCAAAATCCGCGAAGCCCGTTGGCCAAAAGAGGGAGCCATCTAGAACCCGCAAGAACCCACAAACCCTATCTCCACCACTCGCCCCGCGCCGTGACCGGGCTCCCGCCGGTGCCCGCGCCCCCACGCACCCTCCTCCCACGCCCGCCGCCCCGCAAGAGCCCCTCAGCGTCGGGCGCATCGCCCTCCTCGACTATCGGCGTCCTCACCCTCGGCACACAGATGGGAACACCGGTTCCGGCCGTGGCGGGCGGTGGAACCCTTTCCCCCGGCTCACGCCATCCATGGTGGAGCAAGAGCAGACGGAAAAGGATGGGGGCAAGATCCAGGCGCTGGCTTCCTCGTCCTCAAAAGATGGGTAAGGATTTGCAATAGTAGTAGTACGTTCTGATTAGTAGTAGTAGTAGTCTCTTTCAGTCTCTAGTCCTAGACTCTCACACTATTCCTGTTGGGCATTCAGCCTATGTGTTCTGTTGGCAGTGGCCGAGCTTGTGCCTAACGCCATAAGTGTTTCTATGTGTTCTATTAGACTGGTACATACATGATTTTCTTGACGAATCTGCACTCAGATTTAAATTTTCATTTTCTATACACTTCAATTGGAAAAGGCTCACTTCTGTGCTAAAGCTACTCTGTGATGTTTCTCAGTTAAATCTAAACATCCTTTGAGCATAATGTAAATTCTTTATTCAATTCGGAATTCCAATATGCTGATGTTGCACGTTTAAGATGGTCAGATCAGCTTTTAACTTTTTATTTTATTTTTTTAACTCAATTTAACTTTTTATTTTGTGCTTTTGCTTATTAATATGTGTAAAAAGGATGTGGTGTCTAATTCTCCAAAGACAAAGAATGATATTCTAGGGTTCCAGTTTAGTGATATTTGTAAGATTGAAACTATAGGGATTTTGACATGTTTCTTATAACACTTCAGTAGCTGGAATTTGGTTAACCAGAGAAACAAGGATGCCAGTGAGAAACAGATAATTATCTGCATATTCACCAAGATTACATAGGAATATTGGAAGTACAA
The DNA here is from genome assembly GCA_015847255.1 of Hyparrhenia diplandra. NCBI lineage: Eukaryota > Viridiplantae > Streptophyta > Magnoliopsida > Poales > Poaceae > Hyparrhenia > Hyparrhenia diplandra. Next base: position 28,787 of record JADLZK010008058.1, on the reverse strand, counting down.
CTCTGAATCTGCGTCTACAGTAGCCTCTGAATCTGCATTTTCTACTACAGGCAGAGTTGTTAGTGAGTACAGGAGCCGGCTAACAAGCAAGAATATAGAAGCGCTGGTGTGTTTACAAGATTGGCTAAGAGCTGAAGGTATGTTTTCTTTTAACTGTGCTTAACTACTAGCACTGTTGTTTACTAAGAGCTTGACGTGTATTACACAGATGAACTGCATGTTTTCTTTGGAACAGTACTAGCCTTATTGTTACTTTAGTGATGTTCTTGAATACACCTAATCAGCTATTATAGTACAATTAAATTTGGTTGATGATGACAAAACCAAGCACATAATCCTAAGCTGGGAGCAGCATGTAGTACAAATGCAAAAGAATATATAGCAATAATGTCTTAGTGGAACACTAGAACTAGTCATGTGTAAAGACAATAAAGATACTCTTTTAGTCTTTCTCTAATAGAAATTTTTGTATTTCAGGCTATGCTGACTTCAAGATAACAGAAGAATTAGGTGATGCAGAGAATTAGTTGGAATATGCCAGAGCAATGCTATTATCCTGAAGCTAGCTTTGAAGGCATAAGGTTTTCTTTGTCTTTGATACTGGTGCCGTGGTGCATGTATAGATAGTACGACCGGTTGTATCCGCCACTACGTGGCGCCTTGTGTTTAGTGTGCCCCCTGCGATGAACGTGGCTACTCGGCGCTCTCTTTGCAGGGACTTGTAAACTTTCCGTTTTTCCACTTAATGAAGCACGTTCAAAGTCACGCTTTCGAAAAAAAAGCAGTCAGTCAGTCAGTCAGATGGTTGTGAAGTCATGACGAGCTTGCAGCTAATTTCTGTGCTTGACCTGTGACTTAATAGGGAACATATAATATATTGCAATGTCAGTATATTAGTGATGCCATAAATATTTCTGTGATATATTTTCCAGTGTTTCACAATGTGATATAACCAAAGCATTTTTGTCAGAACAGAGCATTATCAGTGTTAAAAGTTCTACTGGAAGCAGAGTATACTAGTGCAGAGAATTAGGTGCTTGCAATTCAAGAATTAGTACATGAGATTGCTGTATATGTGTGTGTCAATATGCCAGAGCAATGCTATTATTCTGGCTCAGTTCATCGTGCTTGCTGTATATGTGTCAAGATGAACTTTAAATTTGTCCGCTATAGTGATGTATATTTGTCAGAGCAACGCCATCGTGCTTGCATATGGGCCTATTGTCTAAGTATTTGCTTGCTGTGCATTAATGTTTGCGGACGTTTGTGGGTTTCAAGCGTTTGTCCGCTAGTCCCGTTGGCTGTTCGCGGAGATAGTGTTGCGGTTGGCGGATTTCCGCAAAGCCCGCTATATAGCTTCGTGGCTAGCTTTGCGCTTGCGGACGGTCCACTTCCCGCCCCGCCTGCAATTTGATCTGCAGGCACTCCAAATCCAAGTCTCACTCTTCTCCGGCGGCATCGGCCATGGGCTACGGCCTTGTAACTAGATGGGCCTCGGAAAGTGTGGAGCCCAACAGTGTAGATTTGTGTTAGGAGTAGAGTAGCTGTGGGCTTCGGCCATGGGCTACGGCCTTGTAACTACATGGGCTTGGGCCTTTCCAGCGAGGAAGGCGGTGGACGTGTAACCGATGCTGCGGAGATATAAGCAGAAAACTTCTGTTGTAAGCGTCCCCATTTCGTCAGTCCCACGTGCCCCGAACTCATTCTGTTCTTGCTAATCTACCCTAAAATCCTTTCTATTCCCAATCGAAACTCCCTTCTAGTTATCGGTTCCCATAACAATTTATTGGGATCAAAGCTGGATTGGCCTAGATCGCACTTCCGTGTGGATTTGTTAGGCCAAGGCCCAAATTGTTTGGAACTTTATCTCAACTTGTACAGACCTTTAAATATTATTATTATTTTTAAGAATTTGGACTGTTAAAATGAAGGTGCGTTGCCTTGCCTACTGCTGCCTCCATCCCAAAGAATATGCCATTCTAGTTTTATCCTAAGTCACTATTTTAGCTTGAAGTCTTGAACCGAATTTGTAAGAAGTTTGTCAACTTTTATGGCACCAAATAGATATATATATACTTTGAAAATATATTCTATAATAAATCTAATTATAATTATTTACTATTTATAATGGTACAAATATCGGTATTTTTCTTACAAACTTGGTAAAACTAAGACAGTTTGACTTGTAAAATTTAGATAATTTGACTTAGGATGACAATATAACAGTTAACTTTTTGGTATACGGGACAGAGGTAATATTACATAGAAATTTCCTATGCATGATCTTGTATTTTGCATTTTATTCAGTGAAACGAAGTTGATCTTACCTCAACTTTGTGATTTTTGACAATTTATGTAACAAAAATCTAGACAGTGCAGGTGATGGGCTAGTCATAGGATAATAATAATGATATTTGTTTTTGTTAAGTAATGACAACTCTAATAATAATGCAGAGACTATAGAAAGATGGTGATATATATATGTCATATAAAAGATCTTTTCTAGTGGTGTTAACTGCATGGTGAAAACGGTAATCTATATCTATATTTATATTCCTATACTTCTATATGTTTTATATCTATCTATATATCTATATACTCAATAAAACTAATCCCTACTAGATGTTCTATCTCTTCATACATGGTATCCACATTATTCTCCACTAAGAGCCCCACTAACTTGCAATTGCAATACGTTAAATCTTTAATCTATCAATGTACATATCATCTACATATGCTATTTGTCTCATCATCCTAATCCTTCTATAGTGTGATCCAATATTCTATTCATTTCTCTTCCATAACCTTACCAATTTTTTTACCAGATCTAATGCAACAAAACAACATGCAAGGTGAGTTCATATATATACACATAGTGCCTAGTACACCATACAGTAATGTTCTATATATAAAAAATTTATTTCTAAGAAAGTTCCATGGTGATGCGCGGGGTATTCTTCTAGTATCTTACAATCCTAAACCCCAAGTACCTTATCAATCCACTATCAGACGCATTTACATCCAACTAGCACTGCAATTATATGATATGTAGCAAGATACATCATCCACTGACATGTATTTAGTTGTCCATACCAATGTGCCATGCTATCTATTAATTATATGTAGTTGATCTACTTTCCTTCTCAATCCTTCAATATTCCTGCAGCAAACTCATAACTATGTTTCCAGTATATGAATGATAAAGGGTATTCCTTACGAAGCTCAAAACAACAACAGCCAATAGATGTGTTTTTGTGAGTTTGCCATGAGATATTCAAAACTTATTCCTAATAAATCGATAAAGAATGAAGAAACTGTTCTACGAGGATCTTAGCTCACCAAGCAATATATTAACGAACGATTCGATTCAAGGTACTTAGATGCTCACACAATCTCAAAAAAGTTATGAACAATAAAGGTCAAGCTCAACAATATTCTACTGTGAGGGGTTTAGCCCGAAAGGTATTCTACTGTTTTTAAGAACCCTGTAAGAGCTCCCTACTGTGTGGAGTGTGGGTGGTGGAGGGTTGAATAATCCTAGCTCAGAAATGGGAATCAGCAAAACGAATGTATATATGTATGTATATGTAGCTGTAGGTAGGTAAATATAGTAACAGAAAAATGTAAGGCTGGTGACGTTGTTAGTCACAGCTAGCTGCCTTACCGAGATTGTCTGGCTGAGCACGGCTGCCATGGAAGCTCAGAGTGCACCATGCAAGCACCAGGAGCAGGACCTTCAACCCGCCAGTTAGTCCTCTAGCAGGAACTTCCATCCGGCAGGCATGCGTGAGTAGTGGTTGCGCGTTGCCTCCTAGATGAAGAGCGCTCTATATATAACAAACATGATATGCCTGTATATTTCTTTAGCCTAATATATAAAGAGCATATTTGGATCGGCTAGTGCTAATAGTTAGCAACTAAAATTAGTACCAGTAAATCCAAAGAAACCTACTAATAGAACAACTACCTATATTAGCTAAGCAGGTTTGAGGTCGCTAATATAGCTTCCAACCACCTATTAGCAATATATATTAGTAGGTGGATCCAAACAGCTCTTGTTAGTGAAATTGAACCAGCTAATAGTTATTGTCTATTTCCTCCAATCCAAATTGTAAGTCATTTCATGAATTTTTGGAGAGTCAAAGCATTTCAAGTTTGACCAAAATTATAGAGAAAACTATAAATATTTGTGACATCAAATAGGTATATTATGAAAATATAATTAATGAAGAATCTAATGATACTTAGTTGGCATCATGAATGTTATTATCTTATCATATAATTTTGATCAAACTTGAGAAGCTTTGATTCTCCAATATTCTTGGAATGACTTACAATTTGGGATGGAGGGAGTATTAGTTATCTATTAGTAGTCTTGGATTTCATTATGTCTGTATATATATTGTCTATCTCCATCCAAAGGCGAACGGCATCGTTCTGTACTGTCTATCTCCATCCAAAGGCGAACGGCATCGTTCTGTGCTTTCTCCAGACTAAACAAGATCTCCAGACAATTGACATAGACTAGTATGCGCATTCAATCGTATACGTTACGATGTCCTATTTTTTAAGGAGAAGAATATACGAAATGGATATCATCAGATACTTACTATCAAGTCAAGAAGGTTCAACCTTATTTCTGCATGTCGTATGCCGGACAGCTACGTCGAACTGTTTTTTGTTCTATTATGTTGCAGCCTTGCAGGCACCAAGATACTTCGGAGTAGTTTCATTGCGATCACTGGATAGGCTGTGGTCATTTTTGCTCGATGAGGACGGACAATGCAAGGCCGTCAGATTCAATGTCCCCATGTCTTTTCTTTTGTTGCCTACCTGGTCTGATCTTTTAGTTCTCAAAATATATATCCACTATCATAGCCACTGACTGTGACAGGTATTATATTAGCCACAAACACAAATCAATCTGTGTGTTCCAACCACTGCTTGCCGGCCGGGCCGGGGAAATCGAGCAAACTGGCACTACCGCACAGGAGACCTCTACCGAGCGCCATATTTTGTACCGAGAGCCCAACCCCAAGCGCTCGGTAGAGTCTACCTCTTCGGAGAGCCGCTCTCGGAGACCTCAAGCTCTCGGTAGCACTCACGTTGCCGAGAGCCCTACCCTCGGTAATGCGGGGCTCTCGGTAGAGGATGTGTCTGCCGAGAGCCAGCCCTCCGCAAAATTCCGGTCTCGGTAGAGTTGACGCCCTCGCGTGTGTCAGCCGCCTAACGCGCCTCTGCCGTCAAGTCTACCGAGAGCTGGGTTAGGCGCTCGGTACAATATGGTCGAATTACCAAGCAGGTGTCAGGCGCTCGGTAGATTATGGTCACTCTACCGAGCGCCTCCATGATTGCCCTCGGTAAAAAGCAGTTTTGCCGAGAGCCTTTCCCATTGGCTCTCGGCATAATATATATATATATATTTTTTTATTTTGGCGTCCCCACCTTGACAAACTTGCATAATTTGAAACGTGCATAATTTAAAACTTGCATCATTTGAAACGTGCATAATTTAAAACATACATAATTTAAAACGTGCATACAAACTAATACATCACATCCATACAAACTTGCATAATTTGAAACGTGCATAATTTAAAACAAGTCACTACAATTAAAAGATGTTCTACTAAAACTACAAGTTCACTACCGCCGGTCTTGTAGAAATAACTCGGTGAAGTGTGGGTCACCGATCTTGAGTCCACAGATCTGCCAAATGTGCAACAACGTTCTAACTAATACATCCTCCTTTGCTTCACAACTACGACGACATGGTGTACTGACGACGGTTAACCGTGCTGGACGTGTAGCTAGGTCTCCAATCTTTTTGGCAACCACCTTTGCCTGATATCCATCTGTAGTGAGTGTTGGCATTGGATTAGCCGATGTCCAAACATAACCCAATCGAGACATTATCTGGGTTAGAATGGATGCATAACTACACCCAGCGTAGGTTAAGTCATACACTTGAACCTGTAATTATTGAAAAAAAAATATGAGAACATATTGAGATTACCACATCATTTCTAGACATAAGCTAGGTGATAAATTAACATATCAAGATTACCACATCATTTCGGTTCCTCCGAGCCATTCTTGCAGCCAATCCCGCAACATCATGACTCAGGTTCCCTCTTTTAGCTGTCATCAACAATGAGGATAATGTAGGCTGAGTGTACCCATTTTCTTGAAGCTTTTGTACACATCCCATGACAAAGATATTTTTTGTGCAACCACCAGCTAGGCCGCAGGTGCTTTTATTCCACCTCGAGATTTGTATAGGATTTCTACTTCTCCTCTTTCCGGGCGATGGAAAAGCTAATTCGACATTGGATTTGTGGACCTAATTGACTATTAAGATCATGATAGTGCTGGACGTCCACTTGGTCAACCCCAAAGTACGAGAGAGTGTGTTTAAGCCAAGTGATTTGGTCAATTGGCTGCAGTACATTTAAAAATCATATAAATGGTAAATATACGTATACAAATGTATTTAACAAATTGATTATACAAATATACTGATACAAACATACTTACTATTACTGGAACATTAGGCGCTATGGTGGGTATAGGTCTTGTATCAGGGTCAAATCCCTGGGTCGTTACGTGGCTAGTGAAACCTATGACTTCCGGCGGTGGAAGATAACGTCTAGCCATCTAACATAAAGATATAGAAATTAGTTTCAATTTTTTTGCCACTTAACTAGAAATATATAGTAGCATTATATACCACAACACATATTGTTACAAAGAAATCACAGCAATATATGTACCACAATCGACGGCGCTGGAGGGGCATGGACGGATGGCGGTGGAGGGACGGACGGCGGTGGACGGCGGTGCGAGGTGTCGGGGCAAGCGCGGACGGAGGTGGAGGGCGCCTGGGGGCTCGCGGACGGTGGTGGAGGGTGTGGGACGGCGCGCTGACGGCGGTGGCGGCGTGGGCGGCGGTGGTGGTGGCGCCGGCGGCGGTGGTGGTGGCGGCATGGGCGCGGCGGTGGAGGTAGTGGCGGGCGTGGGCGGTGGTGGCCGTGGGCGCGGCGGGGCGGCGGTAGTGGTGGCGGCCGGCGTGGGCGGTGGTGGCGGGCGGGGGCGGCGGGACGCGACGCGCGCGGCGGGCGGATGGCGCGGCGGCGGCGAGCGGGCGAGGGCCGGTGTGTTTGAGGAAGAAGGGGAGTGGGTGCGAAAAGGATAAGGCCCGGCTCGATAGGGCTTTTACCGAGGCCCAACAGGAGCAGCGCCGGTAAAGCCCCTCGCTCATAGGGCGTTTACCGAGAGCCGCCCCGCCCCGCCCTTGAAAAACTTTTTTTAATTCGGCACCCAAATTTTTGGTCAAATTTCAACATTTCAAATTTTGCCGAGTACCTGCGCAGGACCCTCGGTAGACTATGGTCACTCTACCGAGGGGGCCTTTCGAGGGCCCTCGGAAAGGTGTTTTGCCAAGAGCCCCACACTTGGCCCTCGGTAAAATAACCTTTTTTTTTTTTTTTGAAATTTGGCATCCAAATTTTTTGTGTGTGTTTCCTACAATGCCTTATAGTTCATGTCCAAAGTTGAGATTTTTTAAAACTATTTACTATATATATTGATTTTATTTCTTTTAATTAAATTTTCTTTCATAAGTCAAATTTGAGCCGGAAGCCATTCGAATAGAGGGGAGACATGAACGAAAAAATGATATTCATATTCGTGAGTGCAATGTGAGGCCTCATCCAGGGATAGACCCAAAAATTTGAACATCTTGTTCACGGAAGCTGACCATTCAATTGCGGGTGAATAGTTTTTAAATTATATAAAATGCAAACAAAATCAAAAAATCGTGAAACTTGTCGAGTTGTCATGATATCGTATGTGGAGAGTGTGAAAAAAAAATTGAGAAGGTTTCATTGACGTTGGCTCATACGATGGCTGAAACCCAGGACATATACCACATGTGATAATAGAACAGAGGTTCCCCGACGCCCACGTAAAGCAGGCGCTCGACAAGGGCATCTTTGAGAGCATCCATGTCAGGTTCTACGACGACGATGTGGATTGCGGTGCTGATGATTGTCCAGTGTGTGCCGCTGGGTACAGCGCCGCCGAGTGGGCCAAGTGGACGGCGGCGTACACGTTCACCAAGTTCTACGTCAGCATGCTGGCGTCGCCACTGGCGGCCAGGAGCGGGTCCACGGTGTTAACACCCCTTCTCCTACTAATGACCACGGTATATCAGGCCATGGGCCAAGAAGAGGAGGAAGGAACAAGAAGCCCAATAGCATGATCTTCGGAAGAGAATGGGCGTAAAGCACCTGCATGTGCGAGTCTGGGCCCGGCCCTGTAACCCGCTGGCTATATTAACCAGCTGCGAGCTCATGAGGAGTTTATCGTATTTGTAAACCAAACCAAACCTACTCTGCCTAAGCATTCCTCGTCACGCCATCCCAACTCCCTTCTCTGCTGTTCGTCCAACTCGATCCCACTTTCGCTGCCCTTTTCCCCGATTGCTCCTTCCCCAAACTCCCTACTGCTAACAATTGGTATCGGAGACACCGTTCCTCGGCCACTTCCTCTATACTCCATTAATTGTTCGAGCAAACAGATTCGGTTGGCTGGAATTGAATTTGAGCAGCGTGTCTGTTGACGGTAGTTATTGACCACTTTTATATATGCTTTAAACCATCAAATGAGGATCAATGCTAGATAAATATTATTATTACTAATGAATTCCACGAGTTTTGGTGTACACTCAGTTTTACAGGTGAACTCTAGAAAACCCCGAAAAAGAGCTGAAAAGAGAGGAAAATAAGAAACGGAAGAAAAGGACCAAATCCAGGGCATTGGTATAAATTCCAGGGGTTCAAATGACGAAAGAATGAAGCTCGAAGAAGCCGGAGGCCAGAACCCCCAGGGTGGGGCCGGGCGGCACGCCCCCCGTGCCCACCCTGTGGAGGAACCACGTGTCCTGCTTCTGGAACCTTCCTACAACCGACCTATGGAGTAGATCTAGTCCGTCCAATCAAGTCGGTTTGATCCAAGGGCTAAGATTCATCCTATGGGGCTATATAAGCAGGGGCAGGGCTCCCCCCTGAAACCCTAATTCATTAGCTAATTCATTAGAAAGAATTCAGTATTGATTAGAGAGGGATCCCAATGTAAGGAACTCTCTCTTCTCAATATAGATCTAGGGTTAGACATATTCAATGTAATAGATTAGATATAGTTGAGAGTTAGGGAGAGCGGAGCTGCACTCTGGTTCTGGAAGAGTCTTCAGAGTATGGTATGTCTTTTGTATCTTCTCTACTAGACTTATGCTTTAATATATTATTCTTCTCTATTTACTTTTATGTCTTTCATATGTTTAGTGTAGTCTTTATTCATTTGCATGGGATCTTTGCTCGTATTGAGTGCTCTAGTTATTAGCTGTAGCTAGAGTAGTAATCAATAGTTTAGACATGGTGTTTAGACTATAGGTTACCCGAGGTTGCGCTCAATCCTCCTGGTTAGTTGTGGTAGCCCCAAGGGTGACAAAATCTGTTAGGCCTTTGCAATCCACCACGTTAGGGTTGATGTTAAGTAGAGCTTTTGGCAGCCTTCCCCCAACTACTTCTTCCCCTCTTTTCGAGAGTTGGAAAGGTACTTTTGCTCCAAAGTGCTTGTGTATGATTGCTATATCTATCCATACTTCAGTTACCTTAGAACTAAAGTATTAGAGAAGTATTTAGGAACCTTTGCCTCTTCCGTTGTCCTCTTAATTAGCTAAGCTATTCATTTACCATAGTATTCTTTTTAGTTATTATTAGTAGATTACTTTTTATGCTTCAAGATTCATAGTCTTTTATATTTATCATTTATCACTTATCCCTCTTTTAGTCTAGTTGGTTTACTAAGTTAGCAGATACATGATTGTGAGTTATTAGAATTTTTTTACCATTAGCTTCCCCGTGGATACGATACCCTAGAATACTCCCCTAGGGAAAAGCTACATTGATGTTCTCGTGGCGCTGCGTAATCTTCTTATTCTTATAGCACTTAACAAACGCCAACAATTAATCGATTGTGTTCAAATCGCTGTAATTCCCTGGCCCACGCTTGAGTGATTTATGGTGAGGAACGGCTGGATCGCCCGCTCCCGATCCATTACCGCATGACAACTTCACTGCGCCGTCCGCCGCCTCGGCCATGAATCCGGATACGGCCGATCCTCGAGGAGTTGTGCAAGAGCTTCGCCAACCATGATCTCAAGTGGGATCAGCGCTTCCACGACTAGGAGGACCGCCTCTCCCGCCAGATCCAGGATCTGGAGCAGGCGTTTCGTCTCTGGAGAAGGTGGCGCAGAACGTCGACGAATGGCGCGCCGAGATCGACGGGCACGATCGACGACATCGCCTCCAAGTGGAGAAGCTCACCCTCGGTTGGGAGCGCATGAGCATCGAGCACCCCGGCGACAAATCCAGCGTGTTCGCGTCGTCTCCCTCGGCGGTCCCGTGCCCATCTACAGATTCGACTGCCACCCCGTCCATCATTGGGCACCTGCGTGAGAACAATGACCGGGCGAGTGGATTTGGGGATGTTACCACCCTAATCCATTCCGTGGTCAAGGGTGAGCACAAATGTCCCCTACCCACCCCCACCCTAATCGTTGTACGCATACATATCTCCCCGATCTAAAAGCGCCGCAATTTTTTACGAAATCTCGTTTATAAGAAACAGAACAAATCTATCACGCATTGCTTCTTTAAGCCCTTCCCATGAAAGAGGTTGTTCTTGCAAAGAAGTCCACCGTGATTATAGCAAAATCCTTAAATTCACTAGTGGCTTGTCGAATCCTATGGCAAGGAGGAACTTGATGGGATTCAAATTTTTGCTCTCTTGTCATCTCCCAATCTAGATATTCCTCGGCATCATATCTCCCATGAAAAGATGGAATGGTAAATTTAATTTTAGAGTAAGGGTCGTCATTACCTTGATGTCTATTACCTCCCATACCTGTTCTGTTCTTGATGAACCTTCGGCGAGCGATTTGTTGACACTCAATTAATGCATGTTTTACTACCACCAAAGTGAACCACTAATACAATATTACATGTGAAAACATAACCAAACATTATTTATCTAACGAGTTCCACGAGTTTTGGTGTTTCAAGTTGTTTTGCGAGAATGTTGTGGAATTACAAATAAAGTATGCCAAATAAAGTGGGAAGCTGTTGACGGTCACCAACGACATATTTTTAACGTCAACATTCTACCAATAAAGGGGTGAAACTATACCTTACTACACACATATACATTTATTATTGACATAATTCCACTTGTAGTGCCAAATAATGTTTAGCAGGATTTATATAAAAACCAAGTGGAAAATGCACCAAAAGGCGCTCCCCGAAAAGCGCATTCCCGAGAACATCAAGCCCAAGGGAGAAAAGTCCATAAAATATCAATATCCAAGCACAAGCCCAAGAGGTCGAGGCCCGAGTCCAACATGAAATGATAAAGGGACCGCAGGACATGGGTTCAATGTTTTGGGCATAACTTTCTCATACGAAATCGGATTTCAGCGAATCGAACACTTTCGAACGAAGCTAACTCCGAGGCCCACGTGCTCATGCAAAGTTTCAGCCCAAACGGACAAAATCTTGGTGCACCCGCACCAAGTGGTGCGCGCGCACCCATCCGAGGCCAAATCGCCCATCTTCGCCCTGGCGGCCCATCTCGACCTGAAAAGTTTGGAGGCGGTGTTTGCTTGCCCAGAAAACGGTGCGGGATTAGTACCAAATGGCTTAGCCAAGAGAGGATCCCATGGTGAAGGTCCTATAAATAGATGGGCACTCCCTCACTTGTAACACACACCTCACAATGTAGCCTCTCTCCTTCTTCTTCTTCTTCTTCTTCTTCTTCTTTTTTCCCTTTCTTCTTCTTTTTCTTCTTCTTCTTCTTCTTCCCTTTCTTCTTCTTCTTCTTCTACTTCTTCTTCTTCCTCTTCTTAGTAGTTTAGGATGTGGAGCTAGGCAAAGCTACCAAGGAGGGCTTGGCTCCTTGGAAGATGGATTCCGGAATAAATCTTTCTATGGTATTCTTCCAAAGCCTTGCTCTTATCTTATCTTGGTTGTGCATTAGGATTAGAGTCTTCATGTTATTTCTATGCCTCATGATTTATCTTATGATCTAACATGTTGTTCTTGACATGATCATGACACATGAACTAGTCTATAGTTTCTATGTTGTGATATCGTCATATAGAACTTTATGCTTAAACCATTCATGCAATATAATTGGGTAGTGTCGGGATTGTGTTTGAATGGCGCTTCGTTGTGTCCTTTGGGGCTTGCTCGTGTCCTATTCCGTCCATCCGTAGGGTGGGGGCCATGGGGACATGAGTAGTGTCCTAGTATGGACGTGGTGTCCGGATGCCGTATCCTTCAATATGAGTGCATGCCACGGTTGAGGGGGTAGGCGGCTTGGTCGTGACAAGCCTTGACCGTCCCTTTGAAATCCCCCCCACGCTCGTGTGTTTGTAGGAGTTCAGAAATGCCTTCCTTCAGGCGGATGCTCCGGAGGTCTCCCCGTCCATTTCATTCTTAGCTCCGACCTCCTGCTCATGCGTGTTGCCCGACTATCAACCGGTTCTATGCACACCATGACTAGAATCAGATGCTCCACTTAGGTCTTTCTTTATTCCTTATTTATCTTTATCCTTGAGTTTGGCTTACGTGAGTGTGTCAAGTTATCCCTTTACCGTTCCTTTATATCCCTGTTATGAGCATTGGTCCATTACATAGTCATGTTATCCTATTCATGTCTCTATTAGATCCTTTTCCACCATGCCTTCCTTTGGGAAAATATAAATAACGATACCCTCAATACTTCCTGGTGAAATGCTACAATGATAGATCCGCGGCGCTTGCGGATGAATATCTTCTTAGGCAAGATCTATCACCGTTGATGTGCCTAGTGTTATCACCGACCACGGTGGTTACACTTAGGAATGTCAACGGCGCATTTCGCGCCGTTATTAGAGATGGGTTCTAAACCTGTTTCTAGTGATTGCGCTTTAAGAAATGCAACAAGCATTTCTGGGCGCCGTTGTTGGGGAAGGCATTGGTTTTTTTTCTAAGGAATCTTTAAGAACATGTTCATCATGATAATATGCATGTGTAGTGACCTTTGTTTGTAACAGGTTTATCTAAAAAAAAAAAAAAAAATCTTTTATAAAAAAAAAAAAACTTTCTAAAAAAAAATATATCTTATAAATAAAAAGCAAGGGCATGTTATCAAGTTAGTATGCGCTTTCGGGTATTCTTGTCGCTAACCATTTCGTGGAGACTAAGAAGAACAAAGGGCACGCGACGCTTTGGAAACATGGGGGGCTACATCATCAAGAAAACTTTGATGCTCTTGGGCGGAGGAACGCACTCAAAAAGGAGACCACGACCTAATAACACGACTTTTTTTCGCAAAAAGTCCAAGTGTGAGAGGGAGGACGGTGATAATATCAAGTTCCACGTACAAGGATCATAAAAAAAAAGAAGTGAAAAAAAAGAGAGAGAAAAAAAGAGAGATGAATAAGAGATTAGCCGCCCCTTGCTATAAAAAAAAAAAGAGATAAAAAACAAGAGAGAGAAAGATGGCTGAAAAAAAGAAAGAAAAAAGAAAAATAGAGCTAGCTGAAAAAGAAAAAAAAAATATATATATAGAACAAAAAGAGCGAAAAAGAAATAAGAGGAGAGAGGAGCAGGTTAGCCCCATATGGTCAAAGTAAACAATGAAGACACTGACTCCACCCTTCGTTGCTTCCATGTAAGCAAGAAGGGATCTTTCTCCCAAGACCTTGTTGCACTGGGTGAGTTTGGTCCGCCCTCCCTCTACTCCGGTGTGAGGAAGTCATTACCAAATCAAGATCATCACGCCACCGATGCAAAGAATTATGAACTCTATCCTCAAGCTGCCGGTCCAAGTACACTCGTGTATACAAAGGTCCAATAAAAGAAAAAAAGGGGTAAAGAAAAGAAAAAAAAAAAGTAAAGGAAAGGAGAAACATCCTCCTTTACACCTTTGTGACCACTAAGGCCCATGGTCACTATACACTACATGTGTGTATCACCTAAGCCTTGTGGCCCGCCCGAGATGGATCATCAAACTACCACCGCGAGTTTCAACATCTTGCCTTCATGCGTGGTTGGTCCACACACACTCAGTACACAAAGGTAATAATTCACCAATTCTTTTACTCATACTTATCTCCATTTATATATAAAAAAAAATATTTCATCATGGAGATAAAACAAGGCTAGACCTATATTGCATCTTTTATCTTAGCCTTGTTTGAGTTTGAAAAGTTTGGTGAAGCTTTTTGTTCTCCCTTTATAATAAATTAAAAAATTGAACGCCTAGCTTGCTCGAAATGCTCCTTCCTGCATATGCTTTGAATTTTGGTAATCACGGAGGATGGTAAGTCCACTCGTGAATCTACCCTATACTAACCATGCAGAAAAAGAGCACGGGGGTAAAAACCCCGATCCGATGAGCATTGAGCTAGCTTGGGGAGGACCCTACCAAGGTAATGAGAAACCTACACTCTCATCCTCCTGTCCATTACCTTCCAAAAAAAAAAAAGGGTTTTATAAAATATTTTATTATCAAAATAAACAAAAAAAATTTACCACAAAAAAAAATATATAAGTAAATATTTTCAAAAAAAATGGGGTATATTTCAAAAAAAAAAAAAATGGGGTATATTTAAAAAAATTATGTTTTATAAAATATTTTATTATCAAAATTAACAAAAATATTTATTACATAAAATCTATAAAAAAAAAAAGGCTATAATCATTTCGTTAAGCCTTGCAATGCCTTTTATCTCCATTGGATGAATCTTGTTTTCATTTCATGCGTCCTTTTTCTATGGTGGCATGTTTTGGTTTGGAAGTTTTGGTTATTCAATGATCATACTTCCATAGGCGTTTTGAATTAAGCATGGTGCTTAGGTCAAAAAGTCTACCCTAATCGATTAGACATGGAGTCTAGTTTGATTATTGAATCGAGTCATTAGTGTAGAATTTGGTCAACCATATGGACTAACCCCCTCAGGGAATTTATCAAACATCATGAGGGTAAATCCAAGAGATGACAATGGAGATCGAAAATTGTTTGGTGAACCAAAAAAATAATAATAATAATGATAACAAAAAAATAATAATAATAATAATAATAATAATAATAATAATAAATAAATAAATACCTTTGAAACCCCAAGAATGGTTGTCCCGCTCTTCCAAGATCATCACAAGACAAGCTTGGGGAGTCTCCCCGCACGCTCAAAAGACGATGTTAATCAAAAGATCCATTCATAGCATTCACAAGCTAGCAACGCTTCATAAACCGAAGGTAAGTCAAAAGCTAGCTTGGGGAGGACTCCCCTACAAAGGTAACTCGTATCTCACATTCCATCCGGTTATTTTCTTATCTTATATGAATGATGAGATATGAAAATAAAAAAAAAAAAGAGGGGAAGAAGAAAGAGAGAGAGAGGAGACTTATTCCATTCCATATATATGTGTTGTAGAAATGTTTTAGTTCTACCCCCTGTTGAAATGATGAATAGTTGCTCTGTCTTATGTTTTGCCTGTGCCTAGTTTATAATTCGAATTTCTCTAAAGTTTGGGTTTAGTGGCTAAGTCTAGGAACTCATCCTAAAAAAAAAAAAAAAAAAACCGATTCATGTGGGTTGCATAGGCTCTATCTAGTCTAAGTTGTTGCCAAGTATGATATGGTACTTAATGGATTTGCTATGATTTCGTCCAGAAAGAGAAACTTGACATCCGGAATCTAATTTGAAAGAAAAGAGAAATGATATGGGCTATGCTAGAAAAAAAAAAAAAAAAAAAAGAGATGAAAAATGGACATGTGTCCGAGGGCTTAGTAGAGCCCACATCTCCAAAAAAAAAAAAAAAAAAAAGAGAGGAAATAAAAGACAAATGTCTAGGGCGAGCAGAGCCCACCTCTCCAAAAAAAAAAATATATATATAGCAATAAAGCCCATACTTTCTAAAAAACAAAATAGAACTTAAATAAATAAATCTCGATGAGAAAGTTGATCAAAAGGATGAATGAAAAGTATTTCATTTATAACCGTTCTATCCGGCAACCGCCAAGGCTTTGAGAAAAGCTAAAAAGCCCCGCTACGATGAAAGGTAATAAAGGGTGAGCAAAGGCATGCCATTTTATTCAAACTCTAGAAGAAAATCTTATTATAACCCCGCACTTGTGAAACATAATCGCATAGTAGCAACTCCCGATCAACAACCAAGTACTTATCTTTGCTCGAGGACGCCGCAAAGGGTAAGCTTGGGGAGTTTGTTGACGGTCACCAACGACATATTTTTAACGTCAACATTCTACCAATAAAGGGGTGAAACTATACCTTACTACACACATATACATTTATTATTGACATAATTCCACTTGTAGTGCCAAATAATGTTTAGCAGGATTTATATAAAAACCAAGTGGAAAATGCACCAAAAGGCGCCTCCCTGAAAGCGCATTCCCCGAGAACATCAAGCCCAAGGGAGAAAAGTCCATAAAATATCAATATCCAAGCACAAGCCCAAGAGGTCGAGGTCCGAGTCCAACATGAAATGATAAAGGGACCGCAGGACATGGGTTCAATGTTTTGGGCATAACTTTCTCATACGAAATCGGATTTCAGCGAACGAACACTCGAAACGAAGCTAACTCCGAGGCCCACGTGCTCATGCAAAGTTTCAGCCCAAACGGACAAAATCTTGGTGCGCGCGCACCAAGTGGTGCGCGCAAGCACCCATCCGAGGCCAAATCGCCCATCTTCGCCCCGGCGCCCATCTCGACTTGAAAAGTTTGGAGGCGGTGTTTGCTTGCCCGTAAAAACGGTGCGGGATTAGTACCAAATGGCTTAGCCAAGAGAGGATCCCATGGTGAAGGTCCTATAAATAGATGGGCACTCCCTCACTTGTAACACACACCCTCACAATGTAGCCTCTCTCCTTCTCCTCCTTCTTCTTCTTCTTCTTTTCCCTTTCTTCTTTTTTTTCTTCTTCTTCTTCTTCTCCCTTTCTTCTTCTTCTTCTTCTACTTCTTCTTCTTCCTCTTCTTAGTAGTTTAGGATGTGGAGCTAGGCAAAGCTACCAAGGAGGGCTTGGCTCCTTGGAAGATGGATTCCGAATAAATCGCTCTATGGTATTCTTCCAAAAGCCTTGCTCTTATCTTATCTTGGTTGTGCATTAGATTAGAGTCTTCATGTTATTTCTATGCCTCATGATTTATCTTATGATCTAACATGTTGTTCTTGACATGATCATGACACATGAACTAGTCTATAGTTTCTATGTTGTGATATCGCCATATAGAACTTTATGCTTAAACCATTCATGCAATATAATTGGGTAGTGTCGGGATTGTGCCGAATGGCGCTTCGTTGTGTCCTTCGGGCTTGCTCGTGTCCTATTCCGTCCATCCGTAGGGTGGGGCCATGGGGACATGAGTAGTGTCCTAGTATGGGACGTGGTGTCCGGATGCCGTATCCTTCGAATATGAGTGCATGCCACGGTTGAGGGGGGTAGGCGGCTTGGTCGTGACAAGCCTTGACCATCCCTTGAAATCCCCCACGCTCGTGTGTGTGCTGTAGGAGTTCAGAAATGCCTTCCTTCGTGGCAGATGCTCCGAGGTCTCCCCCCGTCCATTTCATTCTTAGCTCCGACCTCCTCGCTCATGCGTGTTGCCCGACTATCAACCGGTTCTATGCACAGCCATGACTAGAATCTGTATGCTCCACTTAGGTCTTTCTTTATTCCTTATTTATCTTTATCCTTGAGTTTGGCTTACGGAGAGTGTGTCAAGTTATCCCTTTACCGTTCCTTTATATCCCTCGTTATGAGCATTGGTCCATTACATAGTCATGTTATCCTATTCATGTCTCTATTAGATCCTTTTCCACCATGCCTTCCTTTTGGGAAAATATAAATAACGATACCCTGAATACTTCCGGGTGAAATGCTACAATGATAGATCCGCGGCGCTTGCGGATGAATATCTTCTTAGGCAAGATCTATCACCGTTGATGTGCCTAGTGTTATCACCGACACGGTGGTTTCACTTAGAATGTCAACGCGCATTTCTCGGCGCCGTTATTAGAGATGGGTTCTAAACCTATTTCTAGTGATTGCGCTTAAGAAATGCAAATGTAAGCGCAAAGTCGAAATACGCCAAAGAGCAAAGGGAAGCAAGGAGGCCGATTCCATGCCTCATCCGACTTTGCACCAGCGGGAAACTATGTACCAAGGCCCACAAGCCCACCAGAGAAAGCAGAGGCAAAATGGGGCCCATATCAAGCGGCCGGGCGCCTTTGTGACCGGCGCAAAATTTCGGGCGCTTTTTTCCCGCCCCTTTCTCCGGCGGTTCGCTACGGACTTCATGCGGCGGTTGCATGTGGTGCAAACTTTCGTTCCCGCCAAATGCCCCTCGAACAAGGATGGCCCTCCATTCTCTCCTCTCTTTTCCTATATAAAGAGACCCCTACACCATTGTACAAGACACACATCCTACCTTGTGAGCATCACTTCCACATTTCATATCAAGTAGTAGTGTCCCTCTAGGTGTTCATCACCTAGTTGTATTAGAGGAAAAGAGGAAGAGAGTGAAAGGGAAAGAGCGGAGGAGAAGCCGGGATTGTCGGCTTCGCCTCAACTTTGTACCTCTTCGAATCCGACTCGCCCGAGAAAGATTCAGTTATCTTGTGCTAATTCCAATATTATTATTTCACTAAATTCAGTTCATGCTTGATTTTACTTACGGATCTCCGCTCAATCGGAAGGTTCTAGTTTTCGTGCGAACTAGTTTCTCAGATCCGCTAGCGTAGACGTGGTGTCCGGGCTAGAGTTTACCCGAGATTGCGCCCAAACCTACGGAATAGTTGTGGTAGCCCCGGGGTGACAAAATGATCGCCCTTTGTAGTCCACCACGCACGGGTTGGTGTTTTCAGAGAGCTTTTGGCTGCCTTCTCCCGATTACCATTTCCCAGGTCTTTTCGAGAATCGGAAAGGAACAGCTGCCCGCGAGAAGTGGGGGTTAAGTAAGCCTGAACTTGGTATTTAATAACTTTGGGAAAACCTTAGAGAACCTCTTTCTTCCTACCAAAAATTGATCTTTGGATGACCTTGGCCTTGCTCCAGTTCACTTCGCTCCCGTGGAAATCGATACCCTGAATACTCCGGTGAAAGCTACAACGGTACTTTCCCGCGCGCTATGGATTTATCTCGTGTGCGTTAAAAATACCAACAGCGGTTCTCGGCGGTCAGTCTCTCGTCAATGGAACCGTCAGGCCGGTAAACAACATCTTCTGGAGCGTCATCAACCTTTTCATCGTATTTTGGAGGGTTGGTCTCAAGCTGTTGAACTCTGTCGGTTAGGGCGGAGAGTCCCTTCACACGCTCAACAGTTTTGCTGTTGTCTTTGACTTCCTGGGTCAATGTGTTCATTTGCTTCATCAACTCAACCATCAATTCCTGCAATTGACTAGACAAAGCAGGAACGTCGTCTGGCATGATTAGTGATTAGCAAAAAGACCTATGAGCTAGTTGGGTTCAGTTGGTGGAATCACACCCTCACACACGTCTTACGAAGTTCTTACCAAGTTCTTACCAACGCTAGCAGAGGATGACAACCGGCGATTGGGCTGTGATACCTGTGAGGAGGTGGCACCGCGATTGCAAGGTCGAATCCTATACTGGTCTGAAGAATATGTGGAGCTTGGGAAGACCAAAATATGTGAGCAAGGATTAGCAAATAACGAGTGCAGATTAGCGGATGTTCAATCTGGATCCAAAGTACAAGTCACAAGTGTTGGCTAAGACGTGCCTAGTCGTAGCGCAACAAGATGAAACAAAAGAACAATGGATAAACAACACAGATGGAACAAGCACACGACAAGCACTATTTCGTCTTTTTCTCGGATTTTTGGCGTCCCAATGTATCACAAATTTTTTTATTTTTCTTTTATTTTTTGATATTTTTCCTGGGACAAGGATCACAAAAGAAGGAACCACAAGAATTTTCACCTACAACAGAGGTGGGATGTGGCCTACAGAAAATCAGCACGTTCTCTGAAAAGCGTGCAAAAACTTTGACAATTTTTTTTATTTATTTTCCTGAATTTTTTTGGCAATTTTGACTCGACCAAACTGGCCGTACAGAAAAAGGATGATCCACCACCTAGCTTATCACGGGCCTCAACCTTAAGAAAATGTTTCATGTCAGGGTCTATATGGTAGGTAATGGCTGACTCTTGAGCCTGCACCAGACTCCACTGTTCACAAAGATATCATTCTGGCCGTACCTATAAAACAAACTAAGAGGATTCAGCATCTCAAACAAATCAAACACACACATATAGTTTACTGTTCACCAGCACGTGCCTGACTGGATCTTTACTCCCGGTTGGTATTGCCAACCGGGACTAAAGGTGCACTTCTACTCCCGGTTGCAATACTTCTACTCCCGAACTCGTACTCCCGGTTGCATAACCGGGAGTAGAGGGGGTTGTGAGCCGGGAGTAGAAGTAGTTTGTGTATTAGTGAAATAGGTATATTATGAAAATATAATTAATGAAGAATCTAACAATACTTAGTTAGCATCATAAATATTATTATCTTATCATATAATTTTGGTCAAACTTGAGAAGCTTTGATTCTCCAACATTCTTGGAATGACTTACAATTTGGGATGGAGGGAGTATTAGTATCTATTAGTAGTCTTGGATCTCGTTATGTCTGTATATATATTGTCTATCTCCATCCAAAGGCGAACGGCATCGTTCTGTGCTTTCTCCAGACTAAACAAGATCTCCACACAATTGACATAGACTAGTACTTGTATGCCCATTCAATCGTATACGTTACGGTGTCCTATTTTTTTAAGGAGAAGAATATACGAAATGGATATCATCAGATACTATCAAGTCAAGAAGGTTCAACCTTATTTCTGCATGTCGTATGCCGGACAGCTACGTCGAACTGTTTTTTGTTCTATTATGTTGCAGCCTTGCAGGCACCAAGATACTTCGGAGTAGTTTCATTGCGATCACTGGATAGGCTGTGGTCATTTTTGCTCGATGAGGACGGACAATGCAAGGCCGTTAGATTCAATGTCCCCATATCTTTTCTTTTGTTGCCTACCTGGTCCGATCTTTTAGTTCTCAAAATATATATCCACTATCATAGCCACTGACTGTGAGAGGTATTATATTAGCCACAAACAAAAATCAATCTGTGTGTTCCAACCGTGTTCCAACCACTGCTTGCCGGCCGGGGAGAGCAAACTGGTGTACATCTAGTTTTATAAGGAAATAGTACTTAAGCGAAGACATAGTAATCAGCAGCTGTAAACAATGTCAGGATCATCTAATGATATGTAGTCATGTTCTGACAACGGAACAGTGCAATAATAAATCATGCTTGGATGTTTTTGTTTCTGCTCAGATCTTGTTCACTAATTATCCGTAACAAGTTGTCAAAAAAAAATTATCCGTAACACTCCTTAGCATCAATAGAATCTATGTAAGCCTGTGTAACAAAACTTTGTAGGGAAATGGATCAACAATCACATGCAAATATCATGGTGGCTAGACCTAAAGATCAAGATCGAACACAAACACGCGAAATTGGCGACGAACTGAGCAACTGTCTGCAGGGTTGACAGTGCCCTTTTTTCACTTCACACAAGTTCTAATACAATGGAGGTTACAAATTACTCGAGGCGCACGCACGCTCCTCTTACATCTACCAATAGCTATTACCCACGCTATCACACTTACAAAGTTTAAAACGAGATACAAACTCACACCAAAACACAACTGCATATGCTGAACTGTCTTGTGAGCGTGGTCACCAATGCTGCAGTTCCAACCGTTCACGCTCCAGGCCGACTTGATTCAAATTCGCCCCTTCCCGCCTTCATGGTTGCCACCACGTCACTAACCATCAGCTAGCAGCAGGCTTACACTAAAAAACCATATCACACGTGTTGTTACATGGTGACTCTAATCCTACTTGAACTATGCCTCAAAAGAGGTGTGCTATTAGTACTTCTAGTTTTGCTAGCAAACGCATTGCAAAGGGGTAAGGGTTTTCATAAACGAAAAATGACATTGGGCCATCCACCGCTGGAAAGGGATGAGGTATAGGGGTTTTGCAAAGGAAGAATAACACGTGGGCCATCCAAATTACGTTCGACGCAAGTAGGTTGGGAAAACAGACTATACCGACCGATCATTTGACATTGATACTTGTTTTTAGTGATTGGTCATTTGAGAAAACAACTAAATATATGTATCAACCGATTTAGAGTCAATACAAGGAAAAATAGCGACTGTCGACTAATTGTTGGCCATTAATATTTTGTTTTAGTGACTATTATTGTCTGTTGGAATGTAATCTGGCATGTGGGCATGCCCTGCTCCCCACATTGCCTATATATGTAAACGCTGACCATTCTCAGTAATGCATTGAGTATTCCCTATTCACACTGTTTCATGGTGTCATGAGACGGTTCGTATCCACGACCTCTCGCTTCGCAAAAACCTAACCGCGCCCGCCGCAGATCCTCACGACGCCCGGCCACTCCCCACCGCCGCTGGGTGCCTTCACTCGCTGGCCTTCTTCCTCGCCGACGCCACAAGGCCATCACGCCAGCGCGACGCAACCTTACCCCGCCGCCGCGGGAGTCTACTTCGCCCGGCGCCGCCGTCCGTGTGATCTACGGATCCGCGCCGCCCGGACTTCACCGACATGGCTGAGACCGCCGTCGAACGCCAAGCCCGCGAGGTGCGCGAGGCTGAGGAGGCCCGCCCCGCCAGCAGAGGCGGATCGCGCCGCCACCACTCGATGCATACGAGACCAAGCACGCCGCCGTCCACGGCGTGGCCATCGCCGTCCTCAACATCAAGGTGCTCGTCCCCCTGATCCTGGATCGCGCCGCCGACAACTACAACCGGTGGCGATCCATGCCCTCATGGATCACGTCCTCTCCGACGTCGTCAACGCCGATCGCCCGGCGTGGGTGTAGATGAACTGCACGGTGCTCACCTAGATCTACTGCATGATCCATGCCGACCTCCAGCAGTCGACGATGAACCACAAACCGAAACACGCGTGGTGCTTGGCTCTACCTCGAGAACAAGTTCCTTGGCCAACGCGAATCACGCGCCCTGCTGCTCCCGGCCGAGTTCCGCACAGTGAAGCTGGGGTCCTCCACGATCACCGACTTCTGCCGCAGCTCGAGACGATAGCGCCACTCTCAGCGACTACGGGCGATCCGATCGGGATCGAACCCTGGTCCTCACCCTCCTCCGCGTGCTCAATGGCAAGTTCCGGCCTATGGTTTCCAACCTCAAGATGCACCAGGAGCAGGACCTCAACCCGCCAGTTAGTCCTCTAATAGCAGGAGCAGGAACTTCCATCCGGCAGGCATGCGTGAGTAGTGGTTGCGCGTTGCCTCCTAGATGAAGAGCGCTCTATATATAACAAACATGATATGCCTGTATATTTCTTTTTAGCCTAATATATAAAGAGCATATTTGGATCGGCTAGTGCTAATAGTTAGCAACTAAAATTAGTACCAGTAAATCCAAAGAAACCTACTAATAGAACAACTACCTATATTCGCTAAGCAAGTTTGAGGTCGCTAATATAGCTTAGGGTGAAATCGGTAAGTCAGTAGACATCCCAGAGCCTACTCTTCCTATTCCACCGCCTTTACTCTCTATCACTCCGTGTTACATTGCCACCGCTACCGCCGCCGTGGCACCGCCCAAAAACACCGCCGCCGTGGGGCTAGCCCTCACCGCCACCCCAAGGCACACCGTTGAGGTCGGGGTGAGGGTGGGAACCCAACATGCCCCTCGCGACGAGCTTTGACGAGGTTGGAGCCGGTCCGCCAAACTCCGGCGAACCCTCCGCCGCCCTAGCGTGACGACGGTAAGGACGGGTACCACTTGTCGCCGACCCGTCACCAACCATTTTCCCCTTCCCTCCATGACACGTGGGCCCAAGGCCGACGCCGCCCCGTCCCTCTAACCAGCGCCGCGGCCTAGCCCCACTCGCCTCTCTCTCCCCTCCCTCCTATCACCAAAACGTGGGCCATGACCCATAACGCCACTCGCCTTCAAGCTGTGGCAGCCACAAAGGGACGCCGACCCGAGGCCCACCACACACGCGACAAAGATAGGGTGACGCGGGGACACGATGGAATTTGCTAGGTGCACCCTAAATGTACGCGAGTACTAAAAAATTGTATTTCCCGATTCAGAAAAATTCCCAGAAAATTTGTAAATAAATTCATTAAATAAATTATAGAATTTTATCATGTAATTAGTTCCCAAATTCATGCATTACTAAAATAATATAAAATATTACCCTAGTAATTAAATTAGGATTAAACTTGTAAAATCCATAACTTTTGCATCCGAACTCCGTTTCGCATGAAACCACTTCCATAATTCATCTAAAATCTAGGTCTATGCATTGAGCCTGTTACCACCATAGTGTTCTATGCTTGTTTTATTTGCTATAGTTCAAGCTAGGTTTCTATCGACGCGCACGGTAGTTTCTCGCCGATCGTTTTAGGAGTTCACCGAGCAAGCCAGCTCATCCGTCATCGTGTTTATAAGTAAAAACACACCAGGCAAGTCCTTACCCCCCCTTAATCCTGATTTAATTAAATAATGATGATAACCTACAGAACTTGATATCATGGCCTATTATCATATGTGAGTATTTATATATGAGATTAATACATGCATGTGGTATGCATGCGATTGATAAGATTGATTAATGATTAATGAGATTTATATATGAGAATGTTGATGTTGATCAACGAGATATTTAAGAATGATTTTTGAGATTTATGAGATTGTTGTTGACATATGATAAAGGCCATGATGTTAATCAATTGTGAGTAAATGGATATTAAGTAACATATGAAACATGGTTTAAGAATTGGACTTAATCAACAAAAAGTGTGTTTCCGGGGCGATTCATGTGGGATGGATTGTCTCGGCAGGATTCGCCTAGATAGGGTTTCCTGTATTGGAGAACTCACTCCCCCTAAGGACCGGTTCATAGACCGTCTACCTAGTGAGATATTACGTACAGCCACACGTCGGTATGGGACGACTAGATTCCACACCCCGTTGGATTGAAGTATAATCTTGCACCTAGGAGGCTGGAGTAAGCAAGTAGTCTATCGGGAGCAGGACGTGGGATGCTAAGTGATCTTCCGTGGCCCCAGTTGGCGTGGTTGTTATGTGGTCTTCCACGTTAAGCCCTTGGATTTGTCGACATGCACAAATGATAATTATTATGATTATGATGACGTAGTGTGCATTGAAGGTACGTCGACGTAGTGTGTATTGAAGCTACGTTGGCGGGGATGACAACCTCCGTGAGTGTGCATTGAAGCTACGCACGGGTTGTATCTGCCAGCCGGGTACTACATACGTATGTAGCCATCGTAGTGTGCATTGAAGCTATGATTGGTGGGGATGACAACCTCCGTGAGTGTGCACCGAAGCTACATACGTGGTTCCATCCTCCATAGTACGCCCAACCCCGAGAAGCTACGGTGAGATTATATGTAGATCTAGGAGGCATCCGAGCGGTACGGGATCTTGTTAGGCTTGTTGAAGACATGACGATGGTGGAGACTATGCCTATCGTGTGGGGAAATTTGTACAACCTCTCGCAGAGTTACCTAAATCTATTCCAATAGCCACGCCCTTGAATGGGCAGATGCTAGGACTGCACTGTATGATTAGCTTTCGCACTCATTAACTAACCTGTTTGTGACTTCTTAATGTTGATAATAATATGACTAACCGGAAACTAGCGAGAGCAGCTTTTTAGAGACTCTCGCTTAGGCCCAACCCATAATAATCACTATCCACCCCTAGGTTTGGACTTGCTAAGTACATTTGTACTCACCCCTCTGCTTTTTATAGATATCGGCACCTCTCGAAGGTAATGTCAACAAGGTAATGGACCATCGTTTTCGTAGGAGTTCGCAAGGCGCTATGCGTAGGAGAACGACGTTGAAGCCTAGGGTTTCGTCCGCGCTCAAGTTTGCCTCGTGGAGTAGGAAGAAGTGCCATCACGGCCTATCACCTTATCGGACCGAATCATAGTTTACCCACCGCTTCTCGGTAGGCTAACTCGATAATTGTAACCGGATGTGTGACCATCTTGGTCACTATTGTAAGGCCTTTTATCCTATATTAATAAAGCTCGGTATTTCTTTAAACCTGTGTACCAACTTCCGTATCGTAGACATATTTGTGTGTGATCCTAGCGCAAATACGTGAGATTAAGGACCCATTAAAGTGGGGGCCTGACAAGATAGTCCCGGCTGATACGTCTGTGACGATAGCTTCTGCTGACCCCACATATTGGGACATGGATGACATTGAGTGCTTCTCCGAAGGGAATGGAATGAAGACCCTATCGATTAATAAAGAGGGTCAATAGCCGATCCGCCAGCTTGGCTTTGAGAGTAATTTTTAATGAGTAATCCAAATGATGGCAACAAGGGAAAGCTAGGGATGTGGTTTTATTTCACCCGATAAACTAGAAGAAGTTGATATTGGTTCTGGAGACAAACCAAAGGCCGACATATATCGCTCCCGGGTTTAGACCCCAATTATAGGCTTGAGTTGATCAAACCGCTGAAAGAGTATGTGGATTGTTTCACTTTGGACTATTCGGAGATGCCTGGGTTGGATAGGAGCATCGTTGAGCATCGACTACCGATCAAGTCCGGTTACCGACCGTACAAGCAGCCCCCAAGGAAGATTTATAAAGCTCAAGTCCTTGATGATGTTAAAAGGGAAATTGCAAGATTGCTGGAAGCTAACTTCATCTGGCCTTGCCGTTATGCCGACTGGATATCTAATATAGTCCCTGTATACAAGAAGAATGGAAAGATGAGAGTATGCATTGACTTCAGGGATTTGAATAAAGGTACGCCAATGGATGGGTACCCGATGCCGATCACTGATTTATTGGTTGATGCAGCAGCTGGACACAAGGTGATCAGTTTCATGGATGGCAATGCTGGCTACAACCAAATTTTCATGGTGACAGAAGATATACCAAAGACAACATTTAGGTGTCCCAATCCTCGTTGGATTGTTTGAGTGGATCGTGATGACTTTTGGTTTGAAAAATGCCTGCAACTTATCGAGGGGCTATGAATTATATCTTTCATAAGTTGATCTACAGAATCATGGAAGTTTACATTGATGATGTGGTAATTAAGTCTAAAGGCTATAAAGAGCATTTGGCTGATCTAAGAGAAACCTTGGAGTGCACCAGTAAGCATGGTTTGAAAATGAATCCAAATAAGTGTGCTTTTGGTGTATCGGCTGGTGAATTTCTAGGTTTCTTGGTTCATGAAGGAGGGAACGAGGTTGGTCAGAAGAGATGAAGGCTATAGATGATGTAGTTCCACCAACCGATCTGAAGGAGTTGCAATCCTTGCTTGGTAAGATCAATTTCATGAGAAGATTTATCTCTAATTTGTCGAAAGGGATCTTGCCGTTCTTCCATTGTTAAAAACCGAAGAAGGATCAAGTATTCAAGTGGGGTAATGAACAACAAAAAGGCTTTTGATGAGATCAAGGAGTACATGAAGGCACCACCGGTTTTGGTACCGCCTCGCTTAGGAAAGCCTTTTAAGTTGTAATGAAGCGGCCGATAGCCAAACCATTGGATCGGCCCTTATGCAAGAATATGAAGGGAAGGAACGTGTGATATGTTATCTTAGCCGAAAGCTTTTAGATCTGGAAACAAGATATTCCCCTATTGAGAAGCTTTGTTTATGTGTATATTATTCATGCACTAAACTTCGGCATTATTTGTTATCTTCTGAATGTGTTATTGTGTCACAATCGATGTGATCAAGCATATGTTGACAATGCCGATTTTGAATGGTAGAATCGGTAAATGGATTTTAGCATTATCGAGTTCGATTTAAGGTATGAATCGGCGAAAGCGCTTAAAGGGCGTGTAATCGCCGATTTCATTACACAAAGATCGTAATCCAAAAGTTAGTGCCGTGAGCATTGTGCCTTGGGTTCTATTCTTTGATGGATCTTCATGCAAGCATGCCGGAGGAGCCGGTATACTTTTAGTTTCCCTGGGGCAATTTTTGAGTTTGTCGTGCAACTTGCAAAACAAGGTGACAAATAATCAAGCAGAATATGAAGCATTCCTTAGAGGACTTAGACTTCTTTTGGGCAAAGGAAGGCCGACACAATTGAAGTTTTTGGGGATTCAATTGGTAATCAACCAATTGATCGGCCAATATGAGTGCAAAGACGAGATATTGAAAGGATACTATGAGGAGTGCCAAGAACTTTTGAAGAATTTCAGGCCGGTGTCTTTGCAGATATTCCCGTGAGCACAAAAAAATCAAGAAGCTAATCGCCTAGCTCGTGAGTGCATCGATATCTCGGAGATCCAAGAAATCTCCAAAGAGTGATCAAATTGAAACCACCAACGATTGGAGGATTGAAATCACCGATTATTTGAAGAATCCATCACGTAAGGTCTCCGTAAAATTAAGGTACAAAGCGCCAAATATGTTTTGCCGGATGATCGCTATATCATAAGACTGTGGATGGAGTCTTGCTCAAGTATTTGGGACCTGAGGAAGCAAAGGAGTTAATGAGCAAGGTGCATGAAGATTTGTGTGGTGCACATCAATCAGCCTCACAAGATGAAGTG
>JADLZK010008056.1:0-91734 GCA_015847255.1 Hyparrhenia diplandra | reverse complement strand
CCACATAAGTGAGGTGTCCCTGGGCACTCGCATCGTCAAGATCCCGTCGCCGCGCCCTCTTTTTCGTGCTGCTCCGGAGGGGTCGTACATGGCGCGGAAGTATGAGGAGTTCAAGTGGCCGCCGAAGGTCTATGGTGACCCCATCCCTGAGATGCCGTTACTCCTGGACAGAATGCATCGGTACCACCTCCAGGCGCTGTCCTTGATGACAAAGGAAGCTGTGAGTAGGCACGCCCGCGGTATGATCTTGGCAGGCTACACCTACGGGTTGCTTCCTGACCCTGTAGCCAACATTTTGGCAAATGCTTTCTGGTATGACTCAACGTTCCCCCCGTCCCCTGAGGAAGAAGCTCAATCGGTGAAGATGCTCAGCGCTAAAGCTATTTTTCGCATGGCTGCCCGCTCCCTTGATGCTCTTATCGCCTTCTTGAGGCACTTTGCACCCGCACTATCAATTCGAGAAATCTGTAGGTTTCTCGCCAGGGTGGATGGAAATCTTCAGGATGCTGTTTCTCTGCTTCATGATAGAGGGTTTGGACTTGTGGAACAACAAGCTGGTAGTTTCTTGGCTGCTGTTCAAGCTTCAGATCTTCCCAGTGATGCTGTTCGAGAGGCACATCTTTCATTCGTAACCAGATATGATTCTGCCAGGGATATTCTAGTGAAACATTCGGGGAGTGTATTATCAGATCTTAGAATAAATTCCCTTTACCCTCCGCGAGTTCCTTATGAGCCATGTCATGTGGGGTATCATGTCAGGCACGCAATACCCGGCACTTCAACATCAAGCTCATTAAGCCCATCAGCCTACAGAGCATTACGACTGAAGATGCATTCATTCAGGATGGAAGAGGAGCTCTCTCTTGATTTAGTGTCGTTGGCACTTCAGAATCTTGCTTTGCAGTTTGGGGTATGTCTCTACATTCTCTGCGTTTTATATTTGCAAACTTACCTATGCTGGCCAATTAGTTGGTACTTAGATTCTTTTTTTCATAATTACTTCGTTTTGGAATTTGGACTCCTTTATTATGGCCCTTACTATAAAACATAACCATCTCCTTCTGCTTGTCTTTCTTAATACGTACAGTAATTTCATTCAACAGTTGTTAGAGTCCCCCTTTCCCATTGTATTCATGTTTCTTGTATGATAAAACTTCATTCATGATCCTTTTTTTTTTCTAATTTGTTGCTAACACAATCTTCACATGATTCAGGAATCATATGAGCTTCATATGGTATGTGGAAAAAACTATATTATTATGCCTCGTAGTCGTGGCGACTATTATCACATCAACTTCTTGGCATCTCCAGAAGGTGGTTCCAGTCCACCTAAGCTTTTTTTTGCTGAAGTTCGTGGTGTATTTAAAGATGTGAATGATGTGACGCTGTGTTGTCCTTTGACAGAAGAAAAAGGTATGCTGAGTTGTACTCCTTTTTTTCCCCTACTTTATCGTACAAATTTCTTGGGAATACATCAAGAGGGATTAAGAGGGGGAAAGTTAGCATGTCTATCCTTCTTATATACCAGAAAATTGGAAAATATGACTACCATTCTAAACCTCTGCTGCCGAGGAGAATTTACGACATATGGTTCTCAACATAAGAGAATATCTAGCCTAGCTATCAAACACTCGTTGAAGATTGATTTTCTCTAATGCAAGGGCCTCTTTAATGGTTGTATTCTCTGTTGAAACATGCACCTTTGAAAACAAAATTGAATGAAGCAAAATTGACAAATTTTAGGATGGTAGCTTGTGATTGGCAATGCTTTCATGGCATTAATTAATATACAGTTTTATGTACTTGTTCTACCTTTACAGTCTATTTCCCCTAGCCTTTTTCCACATCTCTGGTTAATATCACTGCTGCCATCATTATTATTGTTTGTTCCTAGCATTCATCCTCATTTTGATCATTAATGATGTTTAGTTTGCACTTTTTTATTCTCAAACTGCCAAGTTGAAAGGAAAAAATGTTCCAGAAAAGTAGACAACAACAGCAAAGTTTTTTTTTTTTTTTGGTTCTAAGCAAGTAGGGTTAGGCTAGAGATGAAACTCAAGAACCAACAAATGAGACAAACCAAAGGGGTGGTAAACTGAATATCAGTACCACTTATGGATAACGCTGTCTAACCAAAGGGGTTCTATAAGCAAACAAATGCTGATAAGAAACAAATGCTGATAACCACCCGTTGATGAAGGCTTCCGTTTAATGCTGATAACCTAGTTGGCTTGCTTATGTATTGGTATTGAACTATGTTTGTGCTGGAGCTGGACCATTGCTGAATGCTGATATGTGCTTCATCATTTCTTTGTCTGATTTAGTACTTGTTGCTGCTGCATGCTGCTGCATAATTCAATTTATTGACTGTCATATAGTGCTCTTACGTCTTAATTCTTTGTTATTCCAGCTTCAGCAGCAGCATGTCAGCAAGAATATGGAGTTTGTGAAGAGGATCAGCAAACCAGCTTCAGCAGCAGCAAGTCAACAAGTAAGTCACCATTTGCTCTATTATTCACTTGCTTGGCCTGAATATATGAGAATATATACTAATAATATATTAATTAAGTACTGAACTACTGTATATATAGAATCTAGGGATCGACCGGGGGTCGACCAGGCTCGACGCCTGGTCGGTCCCTTTGCTCGACCAGACAACTTAAAAACATTGGGTTGGATGGCCTTAATGGTTTGTGAAAAATACAAAGAAATTAGAACAATATAAAAAAACTAGGTACAAAGATTCTGGGATATAAATAGCTTAGCTTTTGAGACACTCATCTGAAGTCGTGCCTAGATATTGTCATGATGCCAACATATCTATATACTTTTTTTTTTTCTCGAACGCACAGGAGAGCTGCACATCTTTATATTAAGAAGAAGAAAGTGTCCAAAAAGGATCAGTACATGCCGTCAAGTGACGGTTTCAGGTTACAAAACAGGGACCTATTACAATCTATAATTAGAACATGACCACTCCTTCAGATTCAAACTTAGGGCCACATGCTGCTCAACCCCTTAGCACCAGCCATGCAGCATACTTTGGCATCATCGGTAATGTCCTGTATGAGCTTTTGGGGAGGACACATGTCTATATATTCTCTTGGATTAGTTCTTCAATATCTTGATCGTAAGGTGTACAGTAAACTTGCCAACCATCATAACCATTCCTTTAGCATCCTAGACTTGGCATCAGCTTTGTAGATGGTTTGCTGCTATATAAATAGTCTTCCGTTTGCATTCTCTGGTGGATTATGCTTCCTGCAATATAATATACTCCCTCCGATCTGAGAATTCTCGTCGTTAGGACAAGCTTATTGTTGCAAATTTGCACTAATAAGCTTGTCGTAATGACAATAAAAAGAGAAGAGATGTGTATGAAATCTAGAGGTGGGATATTTTATTTTGGATTTTCTTTTAAAAGCGAAGATGATGACCTTGTTATATTTTTATAATCAGGTAGATGCTTGGGTTGTGACACAAAAGGAATCAAATTGATCCACCCTGCTGATGTAAGATTCAATGGTGCTGAAGACGGATCGAAGGACCACAAAGCGTTTGCTGCTAGCTCAATGCCAGACCCTACCTTAGAGTTTGGTGCTCCCTTGAATGAGGACTACGTCTTTTTTAGCCTTAAACAGCACCCTTGGACTGCAGCTTTCTTGGAGGACAGCTATTCATATATGAGCGATGATCAAGTGGATTTAAGTTTCATGTGGTTTGAAGATTACTTACCATAGGATGGGAGGAAAGGTCTCTAGATATAAACCATTTAGATGATAGACTGATCGCTCTGAAGGTGTGCTAGTGCGTGCTGCTGCAAGTGAGCTCACAAGAACAATGCTGCAAGTGGGCAGAAGGAACAATGAAAACTCTAGTATGTGTGCTAGTGCGTGATTTTTATTATTTTAGTATGTGTGCTTCTTGTTGAGGGTCTTTGTAAACTCTAGTCAAATACAGTTTTTATTGGCTGTAACAGTTGTTTGGCTCTAGTGACCGCGTATCAAACATTGAAAAGGAATTCTGTTCAGCCGGCTTGTTTTTAGCCTAGTCTCTCTTATTGCACAAATTTTTAAATAAGACGAGTGGTGGTTTAAAAAGTCAAACGAACTATAACGAATTTAGTATTAAATCAGTCGGATTATAGATGAGCCGAAGAGCGCAGGCATCCGACGTGATCTAAGCAGCAGTTTGGTGAAGGAAGAAGACAGACGTCAATCGCAAGCCAGCCAGTAGGTTCCAGGAAGAAGGAGCTGGACCGGTCGCCCGCGCGCCCTGCACTTTCTAGAAGAAAACGGAACCTGAACGCGCTCGGATCCCTGCCCAAATCCCAAGTGGCGCGAGCGAACCTGCGGGTCTCTGGATTCCACGCGGCAACAAGCGTCGACGGACCAGCTCCTCAAGCAAGCAGCAAGCTCCACTCTACTTTGCGGCCATCCCCAAATTACCAACAACTCTGCACTGCTCCAGTGATCTTGAGCCAGCAGAGAGGCCGGCTATACCCATACAGATCGTTGGCACATTCGGCCATGGCGGAGGTGGTTCTCGACGCCGCCGCGGCGACTCCACGCCAGCTGATCGAGGACGGTGTCCATGCGCAGGCGACGCTGTGCCCGCCAAGCGCAAGCGGTCGAGGCGCCAGTGACACCACATCCGCGCCGCGCCGGCCTGACCCCAACCCCGAGCCCGACCGAGGAGGAGCACCTCGCGCCCTGCCTCCTCATGCTGGCGCGTGGGCAGCGCGCCGGCCCGCACCAGGAGCACATGTGCTCCGTGTGCGGCAGCACAGACGTTCCCGTCCCACCAGGCCCTCGGCGGCCACAAGTCGAGCCACCGGCACCGCGCCAGCAGGACGCCCGCCGCAACCACTTCCGCGCTGGCGGATGATCATCAGGCGTCCTCGTGGGCGTCGGCCGCCGTGTCCCCGTCCACCTCCGGCGCTTCAGGCACTGGAAGGGTGCACGAGTGCTCCGTCTGCAGGAAGACCGGGCAGGTGCTGGGCGGCCACAAACGGTGCCACTACCAAGGCAGCGCCGCCACCGCAGCCATGTTGAGTAGCCGCGGATTCGATCTCAACGTACCAGCCCTGCCAGACTTGATGGTCGACGGCGATTGGTGCGTGCTGCCACCGGCGGCCGAGGCCGAGGAGCCCGGCCCTTACTGGCCTTCAAGAAGCCGAGGCTGATGATCAGTAGTGATCAGTAGTAACATAAATAATCCCCACCAAATTTTATTCTACGTTCTTCGTAATTTCCACAGCAATGCGCGATGTATATGTTCTAGATCATTATGAGAGAGAGTTTATGTTGATCTACTTTTTTTTGTCCCCGTGTTGGCTGAGGAGAGAGTGGAGATATGAACTCATAGACGGTGTGTGGGCCCGCGTCCGCTCCTCCTCCTGGGGCGGCTCGGGCGAACCCGGAGCCCTAGCGCCGCCACCACCAAAATCCTCGCCACCTCGCTGAAATCTTATGTTTAGTTTTGGAAATTGATGACACACTTGTGGACTAATCCTTTGCTCTAAGTGATGACTATGAGATAGGATTAGGTAGATGACAAGGAGCATGATGATCATGAACATGGACGATGATGTTGGACATGGTGGATCGTCAAGCTCGGTGATCGGCTTGAGAGGAACCCGGGAGATCAAGGCAAAGGTATCTTGATAGGTTTTTTCTTTCGGTGATCAAGACACGATAGAGCGTGTGATCACATTATAGGATAGATAGCCGACTATCAAGAGGGGATGCCGCGACAATCCTTTGGTGAAGTGCTTCTAGGTCCAATTGACTTGCATATGCATTTAGGATTGAGAGCACTAACTTCGTTCTTGTCTAACCGATCGCGACATGCTAACACCTGTGGGTCATGGGACTCATTCGAAGTGTTGGCAACTCAAGACAAGAAGCGAAACTTGAAAAGATGGAAAGACGCCGTCGCAACGATGAAGATGAGCTTCTCGCAATCGCGCCGGACGCTTCGGCGCTGCGCGCCAGCGCAAAGGTAAAAGTTCAAAATGGAGCGGCCGACGCTGCCGGCGAGGGAGTGCTCGACGCGGTCAAAACCAGTCCCGGCGTCCGTGCCAGCCATAACCGAATCCGACAACGCTGGTCAACAGCGCTGGCGCGTCCGGGCGGTGCGCCATACGCGTCCGTAAAGGGTGTCGAGGACCCCGACGGACGCGGCGCTGGGCGCGTCCGGCGTCGCGTCTAACGCGGCAATCCGAAAAAGTTTAGCGCGTCCGACAAGCGCCGTCACGCTAGCCCGATAAGGGTGTCGGGGAGGGCACCGCCGCCGACGCCGCGCTGGCGCGTCCGGTCGGCCAGCGTCTGCGCAGGTGCAATCAAGACCGCTGGCGCGTCCCGCGCAGCATCTGGCCGCGTCCCCCGCAGCGATGACGAAGAAGGGGACTTTGGACCAACGGCTCTATTTCGACTTGGGGTCTATATATAGTGCCATGGCCGGTTCATTTGACTCTCTCTTGCACATTTCAACAGCCTAACTCTTTTGTGAGCTTGTGAGACTCCTCTCCACTCATCCCCTCACTCTAACTTCGAATCTTGAGTGAGTTTGAGAGTGATAGAAGTGCATTGCTTGATTGGTCTTGCATCTAGAGGCACTTCATCCTTGGAGAAGCCGCGGGATCTTGTTTCTCTTGGGAATTTGCCCGGTTCCCTAGCGGCTTGGAGCAAGAGGTGGTGTTGAGCTCAAGTGGAGCTTGTTTGAGGCCACACCGGTGGTGATTGTGAGGGGTCGTTCCTTACCCCGCGGGAGATTCGCGAAAGGAGCACTAGTGGATTGCTCGTGGCTTGTTGGACCCTCTCTTGCGATCGTTTGCTTGAGCTCCCATAGGGGATTTGGCACCGGCCATTAAGCTTAGCATACGCCAAGTGAGTGTGTCGCCACAACGGGGGACTTAGCGTGTCTTGGCAAGCACGTGAACCTCGGTGAAAAATCATCGTGTCACTTGTTCTTGCTCGTTGGAGATTTCTTGGTGATCACGGTGATTGGCTACAACCTCGACACTACACCGGTGGTATTGTATCCTAGCCTCTTTGCATTACTTTCACTAGTAGCTTGTGTAGGTTGCTTAGCCTTGTTAGCTCCTAGTAGTAGAATTAGTTAGTCTTGCTTGTTCACCTAGGAGTAAACTAGCGACATAGCTTTTGTGTGAATTAGAGACAATAGAATTGACTTGTGGCTTGCTTAGCTAGTTGAAGCATTGCTTATTCGCTACGCCATCTTATTGTCTAACCCGGTGCTTAGTGTTGTTGCAAGATTTTTAATAGGCTATTCACCCCCCTCTAGCCATTAGGATCTTTCACTCGCCTCGCCGCCGCCCGAGCCGGACGCCGAAGCCCGGCCGAACGCGAGGAAGGCGGCGGCGGGTCTCCTTCCACGTGCTCAAGCTTGGCCGGGAGGAGGCCTGACCAAGCTTGCCGTCGGCCAAGGGCGGCGCGCCTCCTCCGGGCGGATTCGCCTCCTTCGGGCCGTGGCCGCCTTGGGGCACGGGATCCGGTGGCTCCGCCCGTCTTCGCCACCCCGGTTCGGATTGCGGCGGTGGGGGACGGTAGTGGAGGTGCTCGCGACTTGCACGAAGGCGGCTTCCGCCAGCGATGTCGGCCCTCCGCGCCGATTCGGTGCCCATGTGGCGTGATCCGGCAGGCCGGCTCGGATCCGCGTGGAGGTGTGCCAGGTGGAGTCGGGAGGGCATCGGTGGGGCCTTTTCTCCGGTGTGTGGCTTCTTTGACGGCGGCAACGGGAGGAGGAGGTGGTGGGATGGTGGAATTGTGGCTTCGGTTGGTGCGGCGGTGGTGGACGAGCCCGGTGTGGGAGTGGGCAACCGAGATGGAGCGGCAATGGAGCAAAGGGGCTTGGCGGTGTGGCCGGGTGTGGTGGTGTAGTGGCGGCCGTGGTGGAGTAGCGGTGGCCATGGCCTCGCTTGGTCGTGGCGAGACGGCCGGCGACGCGAGGGGCCGGGAGTGCCGGCGCGGCCAAGCGTGGGGACGGCGGCGGTGGCGGCAGCCGCAAGGTGCGGGCGCGACGACTCGATGTTGCGGGAGGCCCCGTGGGGCGCGGCGCTCCGCGATGGCCGACCGTTCTCGCCATGGTGGTCGGAGGTGGTGTCGGGCGACATCTACGTGGCGGGCAACGGGGCGGCCGTGGAGTTGGTGGTGCTCCCCTCTTCTTCCTCGTCGGTTGCGGAGTTTCGGCGTCGCCTGGTGCGGGCTGGGTGGCGGTATGTTCTCGCGGTGCCGTGGGCGGCATTGTCGTGATGTACCGAACCATCTCCTACTGGGAGTTGCGGAGGCGGTGGGGAGTCGCCGTTGCTTGGCCGTGAGCGTGCGTAAGGGGCGATGGCGTTCCGGGCGAAAGCTTTCACTGACACTCTTGCCGGTGGTAGTGGTGGCGACGCTCTTGGAGCTTCCTGCTTCCCGTTGGGGACACCATTATGGAGCATCGTATTCTGAAGCATGGAGTCTCGGGGTGAAAACCCGGTCCCGCTTTCGGATGAGCGACGGTGGCGCCTTTGGCGTCGCGTCCTCCTTGGAGGCGCCGCTTCGAGACTCATCTCGCCTTGTGGCGGTGTGGGAGGTTGGATCGGTTGGCCCGTCGCGCAATGGCATAGGAGGTGCGCCTTGGTCTTGGTGTTGGCGGTGTGGTGCGAGGGCCCATGGGGGCTGGCGGCCTTGAGCTGGTGCGCTTGGTGCAGTGGTGATCTCGGTGATGGCTGGGCGGAGGTGGGGTTTTCTCTGTGCGGTTTCAAGTATCTAAGTCCCGGGCAGTGGATTTAGTGGAGTGCGAGTCGGTGGGTGAGGCGAGGCCCCCACGCAGAGTAGCCAGGATCAGTGATTTTCAATGGTGCCGTGACGGGATTGTTTCTGTTGATGCAATGCTGGAGCTGGGGGATCGACGATCATGCGTTTGCGGCTTGGGGGCGTTGGTCCCGTGGTGGAGGAGTGTTGGTACCCGCTCGGGCTTGCAGCGGGCTACGGCACAGCGTTGGTAACGACGGCGCAGGTTTCGACGACCTACTTTCAGCTCCTCTCCCAGGTGGTGGTGGTGTAGTTTGTGTTGTGTGTTGTGCCCCAGTGTTGTGTCGATGTCCCAATCCGACCGGTCGTTGTGGATGGAGGCTCGTGTTGATGACCCAATCCAACCGAGCGGAGTTTCATGTTAATTTTCTCCCATCCGAGTGATGTTATTGTATCAAGTGGTAGGGGTGGGGAACTCTCCCCTAAGTCGAGTTGAGTGGGCGCTAGTGGTGGCGCGAGTTGAGTTGTTTTGGTACCTAAGTGTGCAGGTGGGGTAGGGTACCCTCCACATTTGTATGGTTTTTCGCCCGGTTTCCAGTCAAAAACTGGGCCTTGCACTTGCCTTTTCCTTTTTTTTTCGTCTAATAGAAATCGCGGCAAAGCTTTTGCCGTCCTTTCTAAAAAACGGTGTGTGTATTATTTGCCTTGTTTCCTAGCCAGAACTAGCATCTTGGGTCCAAAGCACCAAAGCAGGTTTACCCACGCATATTTCAGCCCGTGCTAGGCGTGCAGTTGTCTGGGCTTGAATTCTTGCTTAGCCCAAGGATCAACAATTGGGCTTCTATATAGGAATAGTTCTCTCAAATTGTTAAGTAATAGTTGACATTATTATTTCCCCTCAAATTAAAAAAAGCTGACATACTATTATTTACATGAATTCAATAACCAAACAAAAATATATATGCAGCACAAAATAATTGAAATAAGCCTGAATTACTACTTCTCTGTTTCACGATAAAAGTCATATATATTTGGCTGTTATGCTTGAAAATAAAATAATTCTATTTACAAAAACCATGAAGACCTCTAGAAAACCCGCCCGTTTCACCATTGTACGGCGTCGTTGGCCCCATCAAGGACCTGTAGCTAGGCCTGTAGCTCGCCGGCGATGTGTGCACAACTGAACTGCCCATAGATTATTCTCGCTAGCTGAGATGGCAAACCATGGCGGTGAACACCATTATGATTGTGAATAAATGGACGGGGCTTTATCAAATCACAAGCTCCAGCTCACGTATCAAATGCGTACCTTTATCTCATGAAATTTCAGTATAATTTGCATTTTTTTTCAGGCCGGATGCAGCGAAACATGCATGGCGAAGAAGCCACCATGCATATGCATTTTTCAGGGGCAATAGGCGGCCACTGCACGTTTGGCGAGGCGCCATTTCCGGGCACGTCGCCCGCCGCAGGGGACACTCTTTGTTTAAAAACCCGCGTGGCGGCACATGATGTCAACACTGCTTTTACTACTATGCATGGGATTCCATTGTTCGTACTTCGTACAATACGCTCTCTTCATCAAATGTTTTTTGTTTGTGTTTAAATAAGCTAGGTTAATCAGAGTGGCATCCTATGTGGAATCAGGAATCATCCCTAGTGCGTGCATATGCTGCATCATCTATATATTCACATGCATGCATCTGTTTCACCATCTTTGGATGCTCCATCATGCATGCTTCTTTACTTCAATTGTTTATAGTACATTTTTTTCACATATTCTTTATTTAAATCATTCTTGACGACGTCGATAGAAAGGTTTTATTAAAGTATACAGTATGTGAGTGGCCTGGGTAGGTATACGGTTCGTTCGGTTGGGCGGACCGGCCCTAACTGTAACTGTCAGAGGAACTAATTCTATTTATTTTCGTTCTGCTAACAGTAGGATTAGTAAATTTGAAACTATCCTAGGAGCGATCGCTGCCGGTGTCAAAGTGTTGGATAGTGTTGTGACGTCGAGCACCAGCGCTGGGCGGCGAGAGGATGCATGGTGTATAGAATATGGATGCACAGGTTTAGATCATGAGGTCAATGTGATATGATGAGGCCGGCCGTTCAAATAATGTGTCTCTCTGAAAAAAAATACTTGTCAATTTCAGGGACGAGCATTCATTTAAGACGATGACAATACAATAAACATTGTCTCTAAATAAAGATTATTTACAGATGTAGCTCTCTTAAGATTCCTCTTTTGGGAAACTGGCATATATAGCCAATTACACATCATATATGTTGTGGTCCATATACTTTTTGGGCTTATATACCATGTCTCCTATAGCTAGGGTTCTTAGTCGCCACCCCTCTCTCACATCTCCGTGCTCATGCCCCTCCCACATCCACGCCTTTGAAGTGGGGGTCGACGACCTAATGACGTCCCCAATGGTCTAGCTTAGAGCTAGCTCATGATTTTTTTAATCATTAATAATACAAAATACATGACACTAGCGTGGGCTCAAGAGATAGTCTTGCACACTTCACAATGCATTCCTTTCTCATTGCACGATATTCAGGACAATCTCTCTCCGCCATGTAGCTTAGAGCTAGTACTAGCTCATATTGTTGAAAAAGCCCTAAAGGTTGGAGTGTGATGATCATCTCTCTTGACAAAGAAGTGACTAAATGATGACTTTATCCTCGGGAGGTCTACAGTGGAGGAGCGAGGTATCCCCTGGCCTGGCCCACACCTCATCTAGTTTTGTGACGATAGTGCACCATGTGTCTACCTCATGTGAATCCACGGCGTAGGAGGTCACCTTTACATGTACCTCGCTGGATTCATGGTGCTAAAGGTTTGCCCCCATCTCCTACCTGGCCAGATCTACAGTAAAGGAGGTATCCCTAAGCCCCAACTCATTGAAACCGATGGTGGTGAAGGTCACCTTGTTCTACCTCGCTGGATCCATGTCGTAGAAACTCTAACTTGTCATATCTACAGTGAAGCAAGTGGCCTTGGCCCTACCTTGCAAACCCATGGCTGAGGATGTTGCAAGTGTCCACAACAGGGCGATGGTAGGGTTCCAACGCTGAAGGCATGACAATTCTCTAGCTACTCTTTTTGTTTCTTATACGCCACTAAATACAAATGGGGATGCTTAATTACCTACCTCTAATATTTTCCA
This sequence comes from Hyparrhenia diplandra, assembly GCA_015847255.1. NCBI lineage: Eukaryota > Viridiplantae > Streptophyta > Magnoliopsida > Poales > Poaceae > Hyparrhenia > Hyparrhenia diplandra. The sequence goes on along the minus strand of JADLZK010008056.1, from coordinate 79,799 downwards.
TTAACATGCCTCCGAAAACCAGTATTGTCCCGTCCCTGAAAAATATTTATGTAGTAGCTAGTGTGAGATTCTTATGACATGTTAAGTTATTATACATTAATTGATCATCCTAAAAAAGTCACAGATAGATTGGTTTTATTAATCGCCTAATTTACTGATTGTGACTCGCTTATGACACTTGATTAGTTGCAAAGTGGCTCCTAGAAATTGACTCGCATAAGTTTGAGCCGAGTTAGACACTTAGAGCGAGGGATGGAGTTAGGGAATAATAATTTTATATATATATGATCGGAAATGCGCACATTAAAAAGCCGTTGCATTTGCAATGCAAATTTTCAAATGCTCCTACTACTTTTGAAAGACTCTGCCTAGCTATATATATATGTCCTAAGCTATATGACTTTTTACGAGGGTCAATGATTGGTTTTGTGTGCAACTTGGAGATCGAGAATACCACGATATTCCACTTCAAAAGAGGGTGACTGGTTGTACGCATGCTTAACGTGTGTGAATTCCGTCATAGTTTCACATACAAAACCGTATAACTTTTTTAAAAAAAAAAAGTTTTTTTTTCCTTTATTAGTGTGATTCTATTTATTTTCTTCCTAGCTAGAGCCAGTGCGTCGTTGACCTGTTGTCATAGTTTTGTTTTTATTTTTGTGAGCTCTGGCCAATTTTTTTATTACTATATTCAAAGTAATGTTGGGTATACGGAGAGTGGAGACGACGACATTGTACAGACGTTGTTGTCATCAATAAATTTGGGTAATTACTGGACCGGCAAGAAACCAGCCTGGCAACCTGTGAGTTAGATCATCGTGTCATCGTGTGCACTCAGTCGTCAAGCCGCTATATGCGAATACACGATGCACTGCATCATGCATCATATTGGTTGCAATCATGCATCTCAGTTTCGAACCAACCAAACCCATATATATACTAGTTCCCTTGCATTCGAAATCCGATGATGTACCTACTCCTCCATCAAATTTGAAGGATAAAATACGTATGTATACCTTTTATCTGTAGAGGAAAAAATATAAATAATAGGCTTATATATACTTTATATATTTATAGTCCCTCCGTCCCAAATATCTGTCGCTTGCACTTTTAAAAACAACTTTGCCAAAATATTGTATATATTAAAAATATTAATAATATTTATGGTACATATAATCAGTATTATTGGAAAAAAATTGAATCTGATTTTTTTAATAAATTTATCTAGAGATATAAATATTGCACGTATTTGTACAAATCGACTTATAAACTTATAGAACGTAAAACCAAAAGTTACAGCTTATTATAGGACGGAGGGAGTACACGTTATTAAGCTCGAAACGTGAGGGTTAGATACGGCAAAGGCATAATAGAGGCCGTTCCAGTGCAAAAAGATTCGATGCCACTGACTGAATGCCAAATGAAGCCATGCAGGAGGATGGAGGACCGTGGTGGACTGCTTGGCGTGGCGCTGCCGCTCTCCAATTCCAAACAGACAGGAAGAAGTGATCCAAATCACGCTTTTGACTTCCCAGCCACTCTATGCCAACCCTACTACTGTGCTAGTCGCTGTTATGGTAGCTGAAACATACCTTCAAGTACAAAAGCTGCAGATCGATCACCTCGGTTAGTTGAGCATGCATATAGAGAATAAGTTGCTCACGTTGCTATGACAGATCAGGCGGGCGGTCATTCTATCTAATAATAAGCACCTGCACCTGGAAATTCTATTCTCTATAAGTCAGGGGTGTTAATATGCCTATGTATTTACTATTAATTAAAAGAGCTTATGGGAGAGGCAGCAAGAGAGGCTCTATGCTATGCCTATTATTCACCTAATGTGTTGTTTGGGTTTGATAAACTGATACTATTTTATTGTGAGAGAAAAACTTGTTGGGTTATAGAGTCTAATTTTAATAAAAGTACAATGTCAAGAGCACCTCCTTAGTGTGAAATGATGCACTATGGGTCTAGGGTTGCTAGCTAGGGCTCCTCACTGACCAATGGTCAATACTTATTTCATATACATGGTCAAAGCTGGAGAGGACAGAAATGGATATATTATATTCCTCCGTTTCAAATTGTAGTTCAGAGTTTTTGCCTTTTCTAGATTCATTTCTTTTGCATGTATTTAGTGTGAAATAGTGTATAACAGGGTTGCTAGCTAGGGCTCTTAATGTATCAATGGTCAAACTTAACTCATATACATGGTCAAAGCTGGAGAGGACAGAAATGGATATATTATTATTATTGGTAGGGTTACAACTATTTGCAATTGTTGCACATAGAGTTATTCTTGTGAGTTAGCCCAACAAATTGTTTTTTCGGAGGGGGCAAAAAAAACAAACACTCTAGACTTGAACTAGTTTTGGTATGATGCAGTAACATGCAAGATGATATGCTGAATAACGCAGCATACCAGTTATATATTGCCTTATCCTACTATATATATAATATACCCCCCACTAGCTATATGTCGCTTCTTGAGTCTACTTGCCCTGTTTTACCGGCCACTCGTATCATATAGGAGTACTCCTATGTACGTATATGCAGCTATAGCAGCCAAATAATGGAGCTAGGTTAGGCTAATAATCAAGCTCGAGCTGAGTGTAGTAACCAAAAACGATCAGGCAGAAGGAAATAAAGGTCGCCGGTACCAGCCGCCCTCTGAGTATAGACCGCGCGCGTAGAATTCTCTGGGTGTCTCGTGCTGGGCCTCAGACGTCGAAGTCATTGCCCTGTACACCTATCTTCCATCGATCCATGACAATGGGAGGTGAGGTGAGATATATACCATATGTTGTCTGCCACAAACATATACTTCACGCACACTGCACACGGACATGACATATATTCATTCATCCATCGATAGATGGCCGCCTAAACCTTCTCGCGCGCATACGGAGTATATGCCTCGCCCAGAGTATGTAGGTATTAACGTACAGTGCCATCGATCAGATATTGCATTGGTTTGTTGTCGCAAGTTTCAGCAAATGGGGCTTCTAAAGCTGGGGAAACACCCACATCTCAATTCATTGTGAGACCATATTTTAATAAATGAATCTGAAAATATCATTTTGGCACGGCTTCAAACAACCCGTGTGAAGTTGCTGAAGGTGTGTCAAATGGAGACTACTGTGGCAGCAAGCATGCTACGGTCAAATTTTGGCCAGCAGCGCGTCAACTGCAAGATAACCTGTGTCCCCTGGTGGCAGCGACGGGGGAGGATTTTGTCTGCCCGCTGAAGGCAGAAAATCCCATGTTTTAGCATACGAAGAAGAAGGATAACTACAGTTGCATTTTTTGTGGCCTACAAGTGCTGCACCAACTTAACGTGCACGAGATGGAACGGGAAAAGCGACTCATGGATGGATGGACAGCGTGTGCAAGCCACGCCAATCAGCCGATGACGTGTCTGTGTAGGCTCCAGGCTATGGAACAACCACATACTCGTACGCGATATGCCGATATGGAGATTATCCCAATATTTTTTTAGGTCAACTTCATGGGATAAAATGCCCCCGCGTATTTCACAGATTACAGCAAAGCCGGTGGGTGAAATAGGTGACCTTCTTACAAAGTTCGTTACATCAAGAGGGGAGAGAGAGATTACAAACACCACAAGGTACACAACAACAACACAAACAACAACAAGAGTAAGCCTAGAATAAGTCGTAAGTCGCCAACCGAGCGTCGATTTGCGCCACCGCCAAACAACTTACTCACCGGTTTCACCATGGCCCTTGTGCCCTGCACCACTCCTCGTAGCTACGCCACTCCACTGTCGCTCTCCTTCCTGAGGACCAACGGTGAAATGAGGACTAAGAGCGGTGACGAACACGTAGACCTAGGATCACCGGACACGACGACCTCCATTCAAGTTGATGGGGACATCCTCCAGCACATCAAGGCCCACGTACCACCATCCAACACCGTCCAAGGGAAGGAAACCTTGGAGGGGAATGGCGGTAGCGGTAGAATCTCCATCTGACATTTGATTTTCTGACACCACCAAGGAGAGCACCGACAGATCAGAGACGTTAGAGGAGGACACTCGTCAGAATGTCGACAACAACCGACAACCATGGTCAGTCTCACCCAAACACACAAAGGAAGAATAGAGCTAGGAGAGGGAAGTGGAGAGGATAGGGAGAGCCCAAAGGGCGTTAGGGACAAAGGTGGTCGCTAGAAACGGCGTTAGGGACAAAGGTGGTCGCTAGAAACGACGCCTTCAACAAGGAGCGTGACATCCATAGATGCCACCGTTGTAGGCCGGAGCGGGGAGGGGATTTATCCAAGGTGCAACTCCTCGAAAGGGGTAGCGATAGTAGAATCTTCAACGACGCCTCAAAGAAGGGGCATGACTCTAGGAGCACCACCGTCGTCGGACCAGATTGAATCCGGAGAAGGCTTTCGCCTATATTCTAGACCAACCCGGCATGCCGTGATTGGTCGGCGCGCCACCAGATCACAACAGGGATACACAACAGCAAGTCTGCGACGCGCGCCGTCCCGAGGAACGAAAACTCCGACGATGCCTCCAAGGAGGTATATGGCGCGGCCTGTGCCATCACCATTGGCCCGAACGGAGCGGATAGGGTTTCACCAAGCTGTGTTTATAGGGACTGCAACAGAGTCCACGCCAAGACACGCCGTGAGGCCGAGAGCGCACCTTCACGACAGCACATGCCGGAATCAGCAACCTGCGACAGCGCAGCCACTGCATCTGAATCGCCTTTTCCGGCCATGTCTTCGTCGCCCACTATGTCCTAGCCAACGGCCTTGCGGCTAGCTGCACGCAAGCAGGCACGCTCCAACGCACCTCCTGCCAGGAGAAGCGCTCGACTGCAAAAGGGAATGCCGACCATGGGACGACATGCCCGCGGCGGAGCACTAGCGCCGGTTGTCATTGCCCTCCTCCACGTAGGGGTTGCACGAGCCACCACGGAGTGTCCTTGGGGCCGCCTTTGTGAAGGCTCCCATGAGATGGATTTGGGCTGCCATAGGGTGTAGCAGGTGATGCCATGGACGATCGATCTCCTACGCCCGCCAGCGCACTTGCTACTCGCGTGGATCCAGGGTGGGGGCCGCCGGATCCGGGCACCGAGTGCTTGGATCTGGCCTTCCCAGGTCGCGGCCGGCCATCGCTGCACGCGTCACTTCAGAGCTCCAACGGGGAAGATGAACATGAAGGGGATGGAGGAGAGGGAGGGAAGGTTGGAAGTCTCGCGGGAGGCCTTTTTGGTCACTGCGCGACGGACCGCCGGCGGCGGCAGCCAAAGTTGGCCTAGGGCGGTGGGCTGTGGGTGGTGGGGAGTCCCAAGTCGCGCCTAGGAGGACGACGTGGGAGGGGGGTAGGGAGAGCCCACTCATCCCGATATTATTTGAAGGGGTGGTCGTATTTCAAAAAAGAGAAGGGGTGGTCGTATGTAATACAATCTTCCACCCCACCCAATAAATGACATTGATAATTTAATATACATTTAGGTGCACACTTTCATCTAAAACAATTCCACCACATGTAATGCACATGTTGTAAACCCATTATTAACCCTAGTGCCTAAGGGCACTCCCAAAAAAATCATTAAGTAGAAACGATCCATTGAAAACTTAGTTTCTACATGTAGTGTCTACATAAATTAATTACACATAGAAACTACATGTGGGTTCTACCATTGGGAATACATACACCATTTTGCCAAGTTATTATATATATTTGAGTAGTTTACAAGTTGTTAGACTAATTTGCACCCACCTACCAAGTCATTGTATGGTCACTGTACTTTACTCTTTATGAAGTTAATATGAGTATATCATGTATGTTATCATCAATTGGAATTTTAAAACCATAACACTAATTTCTCACACTCCGGATGAAATGACAACCCACTAAAAAGCAAAAAACTAGCCATTCAAATTCCTTTAATTAGCAAAAAAATAACGAATCTATTATAAATGCATGTTACATTTATGAAACAAATTTATTCATCAAATTGATTAGTAGTAGAAAAAATATGACTTAAGGAAATTTTCACCTTGTCCTTAGCCAAAATAAGTTAATTATATCTCCATTATCTATGCAACATTAGTGGCATAAAATCGATCATTAGGAGCACTGCATGTGAATTTAAATCATTTAGTGACAAGCATCTATGTCTATCGCTTCATAAGCTTTCATTCATCCATAATCATTAAGATGAATACATCATTTTTCTCCATCTGAATTTTAAAACTTGTGGCTGGAAAACAAGTCTCTCACTAACTTAATTAAACCATAAGGCAAACATATAGACAGACAGACAGATCACTCATATCATTATGTACATACAACACAATAAACTTTTATGTTGCATGTCTTTTTACATGACACATACAAGACAACAAAATCAAGAGCAACTGTCATATAGTAAATCAAATGTGATCAAACCTATTGTGGGACCAAATGAAATTAAAACCATTAAAATTAGCAAAAGTTTCACATGATCATATACATTGAATTACAAATTGTACCAGAAATCAACTCTACACTTTTTAGAGATAATCGATTGCATGGCATCTTTAAGCCGATATACTAGTAAGGGCCGTCAATTCCTAGTTTTCTTTATATCCCAAGTAATATGGTCTATATCATGTATGATCAAATAAATCTTTGTTTGACATCTCGGATGTCTCATTAATGTGGTTATTTATTTTTATGGTCATGACATTGCACGTAAATAGACATATCTATTATTGGTTACTAATTATTGAACCAAAGTAGGAGACGGAACTAGTGCAAGCCACTTGATGTGTTGATTAATTACATGATTATGATTGTCATACATGTGGAAAAGGAAAATAAATAGACGTTTTAAACCCATATCGATAAAAAAAAATATCTAAAAAGGCTAAGGGTCCGTTTGGATCCCTTCATTTTGGAGGAATTGGAATACTTAAGAAATTAGGCTATTTGGTTTGGAATTTAAGATTCCACAACTTTCTAAAGTTCACACGAAGCCTATCTCAAATTCAGGTCGGAGTTGGAAAATAGATTCTTCTTCTCTAACTTAAATAAAAGTTGTAGACTTAATGAATTCTAAGGATTCTTCTTCCACAACTATAGTTTATAGAATGAATTCAATTTCAAGAATCCAAACAGGTCCTAAGAGAAGTTTGTAAAAGAAAAATCTAAACGGTACAGTGTACACTCATCTCATCTCCGTATAACTCCTTCAAACCAAACCAGGCCCGGTACACACACACGATCAACTCCTTGGACAACAGGAAATAAATACAGAGACAAAAGTATAATTTTCATGTCAATTGACCTGTATATATAGTGAATAATTAGTGTCCTAACGAAAACAATTTTAGTTACATGTCAACTACACAACTTATCTATTTAAGGTTACTCTGGCACCATTTTTTTTTTTTTTTTTTTTTTTTTGTAATTGCCATGAAAATATCTAGATCTGGTGCACAAACAGAGCACGCATGAATTTGTAGCAAATAAATAAATAAATTATATGCCTATCATCATGATTATGAAAACTTAAAAATCTATCGGGACAGTTCACACACTGTCGAACCGAAAATCACATAGGACGATGGATGCTTTGGTTGCATGCAATTGATTGCCTTTTGCGACAGCCTAATGAATCGTGGCCATTTCTCCTCACGTAGATATTTCATCCTGGTCCCCTAGCTAATAAGCTACTAAGCTAAGCTGCAGGGCTAGCTCCATTGGATTTTGACTTAAGTCTAATCACCCTATGTCCTTTCATCATATCTCCCAAAAGATAAAAATTGCTACCTGACCAATATGCATGTTCAGCTAATGCTGCAATAATTCGAAAAGAACCTAGTTTTAATTATTGCATGCAAGAAATTAATCATATTCACTCGATCTCATCAGGTCTTATCTTGAAGCAAGGACTGCACTCTCTCTCTCTCTTTTTTCACAAAAGGGAGACAAAAGTGTGCCTACTTTCTTCAGCTACGAAATTCTCCAAACCACACCACCACCAGAAAATTCTAATTAAACAAGGAGAAAAGCGAGATGAAAAGCATGGACATGATTGTAAATAAATAAATTAAACTACATCATCTATGGAGTCTGTCTAGTGAGGAAGAGGAGAGAGGGAGGGGCTCAGGCTCATCAGTGGCCACGAAACATTGCCGAGGCTGCCCGGGGGCAAGACAGTCCATTCACAGGACCACCTTCTTGCACCCCATGGCCATGGGCATGAGCCCATCAGTCCTCCATCGCCATCGCCATCCCAACCCCCACCGCAGCAGCTTTTAAAGATAAACCAAATCCGCCGCTGCCCTTTGCCCTGCATCGCAGCAGTTGGCAGCAGCAGCAGCTCACAGTCACAGGCGCTGCAGCAGCCAAAACAGAAAGTGTGATTTGATCGCTTCCTCCTCCAACCACTAGCTGCTAGCCTGCCGCCGACCGCTCCCCGTGCCAGTTCCGGCCGTTGCCGGAGGCAGAGGAGACGACGAAAGGTGAGCAGCTGCCTCTCGATCGTGTGTTCTGTCCGTCCGTCCTCCTTTTTCTTGGGTTCGTTCTTTCCCCTCGCTGTTTTGCAAAGACAACAACTTGAGAACTTGGAATTCGTTTCTGCGTCGATCGAGGAAACTTTCTCTCAAATCTGCATCGCATTTTCCCTCCAATGTTCCCTCTTTTTTTATTTGTTTTTAAAAAGATAAGGAAATCTCGGGTAGTTAGTTACTGGAGTGAGTGACTCACCGTTAGGAATGTTTTATGCTTGTCTGTGAATGAATGATGTTGGTTTGGTCATTTCCTCGTCCAGAAAAGCTGCCTCTTCTTGGGCCTTTTTGTCCACTTCCCTCTCCATCTCTGCTCCGTACTCTTCCAAGAAAGCCCCTGCCCCTGCCTGCCTCTTCTCCCTCCCTTGTCGTCCTCCGCAAATCCTCCCTCAAACGGATCTCCTTGTCGCCGCCGGGAGCCTCGTCTATTTGCCGTTGCCGGCGCAGGTAGGTCGCGCCATTGCCGTCACCCCGGCCAACCGCCCCCACCCAGGTTCTTGGGTGGGAATCACTTATCTTTTGGGGGTCGGGAATGAATTCCGAGAGAAATTGATTTGTAATTTGGCAAGATCGTCTGTGCACTCAAGCTCACCATTTGGTGCAGCCAGCCACGCGTGTTCTTTCCGTTTCCTCAACGGATGAGTGATGGGGATCAACCCACTGGAAATTTGTTTTTTTTTTCTGTGCCAATTTCCTTGTGCGCATTCCCAACCTACGAGTTTCTCTCCTCTTTTTATTGTATGATATGATGAAAATAAATAAACTGTGTCCAGAACCAGTGGTCTGTGGATCGCAATTGTTTACTCACCGTTTGACTGCCTACATGTGCTTAGATCCTAAAACAATACAAGAATTTCCCTGTTGCAGCGCGTTTCGCCACCCATTCATTCATGTGATTGCTTGCAAAATTAACGAGCTAAAGATTCCTCTCCTCCCCCTATCTCCACTGTGCTTGTTCCCATGCTCTCCCAACATCGAGTCGCCAATTATTCCCGCTGTCCCCTCACCACAAGATGCTGCCCTTGTGCTCTGCAGGTGCAGGTGCTGCTGCTCCCCCTGCCGCCTGTGACTGAAGGAGATCCATCCATCCAGCTCGGAGGAGAAGGAAGAGGTCCTAGCTTCTGGACGTTGTGCTGTGACCCAGATCTTGATGCAGCTGCCCGAGTAGACTAGTTTACTCATCCAGAGGAGAGAAGGGAGGGGTTGGGTTCTTGACCCGATTTGGTGGGGGCTTTGCCACTGGGATAGGGGGACAGTTCGGCCTGCTGGATCTTTATCGCCAGTTGTTGGTCCTGTCCTTTCCGTTGGGCTGGGAAGGCAAGCATTCACATGCCGCCGCTGCCTGCCGGTTTCCTACTTTCTTGACGGATTGGTTAAGCGCTGTCTGTGGGGTTGTTGTGCTGCTCCTCCTTTCATCTCATTCTGGGGCGATTGGTGGGGGGGTCTCAGGAGGAAGAGATAGCAAGATTCTCTCTCTTGTTCCCCTTTGGTCATTTCTCACTGCGGCACCATGAAGTACATGAAGCTTGGATCAAAGCCGGATGTCTTTCAGACAGAGGGCAACAATATCAGGTTAGTTGTTCTGCTCCTGCCTTACTACCTCAGTAAGTTTTCAGATTACAGAGGCATATATATTTTGATGAATGTTCTAGAGATTCTGGTGTAGAAATTCAAGATCCATTTCACTTCATAGGAAATAGGTCTTCTAATTCAATTTTCTTAACATATTTGTGTTTTAATATGCATCTCGTCTGCTAGTTTGCTAAGATTTAATGGATCTGCTTTTTGACTATTCGTTTAAAAGAAAATTTAAATCAATGGAGTTGCTCAAGGGGCCTATCATACTTGTAAACTGGATCAGCTGGAAAGAGGATTTAGTTCTGTAGTTTTTGTGTGCTCTGTTTCTTAAATGGGAAGGAAAGGAAGTGACGATATCCATAGGGGCTTTTGCTTTGCTTTCTAGTTGTTTGGGTTTACTAAAATTTAGCATGGAACGTCCAATACTTTTGAAATGTGTAAAATTAGTGTTATGGATTAGAACAACACTAAAAATTAAATTAAGGCTAGTTCCATCTTCACAAAGCTATATGACTGACAGCTGTGTTTTATATGTGGCTTGTGTGCTAATTATTAAGGTGTGGATTAATCTCTCATTTAACAACCAACATGAAACTCATGGTATGGAATACTAGGAAGCGCATCTGATGATGACATGCAGATGGCTAACTGTATAACTGATCTTGTTTATATGCTAAGACGTCCTTGATTCTTTTCAGTGGCATATGTTCTTAAAGTTTTTGTGTACTTTCGAGGCTTGTGACGATTTAACCATAGGAGTTCTTTCCTCTAGTTTGCTTTGTATTTTACCTTTTGGGTGAGTGGATTGGTTGGTGGCATTGTGGTCCATCAAGTAAATTTAATTCCTGGAGCTCAATAATTTCTCTTTACCTTTGATAGAACTAAGTTTTTAATCATCTATATGTTGGACCACATATCAATTTAAATTAGTTATATCTGTCATACACGCTGCTGGTATATCTGAAGTTGCTTTTGCCTTTTTATAGTTTTGCTTATGGTACTTGGGCAAAAGGCTAATGTTCTGTCACTGTTGTCTCACCTTTAGCTGATTTCCTGAACGATGATTTTATTTCGTTGTGTCATTTCAGCTCTGCATTATTGCAGCATTTGCAGTATAAGGATAAAGATTTATCTACAATCATTGCATCCACTTGACAAGTTTTTTTATCCTAACATATCTTACCATGATTTTATTTAGATAAATAATACATTGGGTAATTCTGCTTATCATGCAATATCTTCACATATTTGCTCCCATTGCCTTTCCCCTACTTGCATCACTTAGCTTCAATGCTAATGTTTTTGCAATCATGCTTTCAGGTTTGTTGCAACAGAGCTGGCAACAGACATTGTTATATCCATTGGGGATGTCAAGTTTTATCTTCACAAGGTATTGACTTCTTTATGTTCCGCACATTATTAGCCTCAGCATGCGTTGAACAAGAGTAGACCTTATTGTGGTAGAGCTATATTTTGTGCCAAAAAGAAAAACATCCTACACCCTTTGTTTAATATTCCACCAATTGTGTCTGTATTCTGACTAGATGCATTTGCTCAACTGGTTCATATCTAATCTAATGCAGCATATATAGTTCTTACTTTACATGCTTTTTATGTACAAACGGAAAATATTCACATACCCTGCAATTTTTTTTTTCAGTTCCCTCTTCTATCCAAGAGTTCACGCCTGCAAAGGCTCGTTGCTTCAAGCAACGAGGAGAAAAATGATGAAGTGGATATCTCTGACATCCCTGGTGGACCTTCAGCATTTGAAATATGTGCAAAGTTCTGCTATGGCATGATCGTAACACTCAATGCATATAATGTCCTTGCTGCCCGCTGTGCAGCCGAGTACCTAGAAATGTTTGAGACCATTGACAAAGGAAACCTCATATACAAGATTGACGTGTTTCTGACATCAAGCGTATTTCGCACCTGGAAGGACTCAATCTTAGTTTTACAGAGCACAAAGTCACTGCTACCTTGGTGTGAAAATTTGAAGGTAATCAACCACTGCATTGACTCTATCGCGTCGAAGGCGTCAATTGATCCATCAGAGGTTGAATGGTCATACACTTACAACAGAAAGAAACTCTCTGAGAATGGTATTGATTCACATTGGAATGGTGTCAGGAAGCAACCTATGGTCCCTAGTGACTGGTGGGTTGAGGACCTTTGTGAGCTTGAGGTGGATTTGTACAAGCGGGTGATCATGACCATCAAGGCAAAGGGAAGCACACCAGCTGTTGTCGTTGGAGAAGCATTGAGGGCCTACGCATACCGGCGGCTGCTTGGCTCCCTTGAAGATGCTGTGTGCAATGGAGCTGATTGCACAAAACGTCGTGGAGCTCTTGATGCTATTGTGTCTCTCTTGCCCGCTGAGGAAGGCTCAGTGTCATGTGGTTTTCTTCTTAAGCTGCTAAGAGCTGCATGTTTGCTGGAAACTGGGGAGTCCCATCGCATTAACTTGATCAAGAGAATAGGTACACAATTGGATGGTGCTTCAGTTTCAGACCTTCTTATACCACCAAATACAGATGAAAACAATATATACAACATAGATCTGATCATGGCAATAGTGGAAGAATTCATGTTACAGAATAGTGATAGTGGCAAGGAAAAATTTCAAGATGATGAAATCGTGGAGATTGAGAACGTGACATCTGTTTCAAGCACGTCGAAACTGGCAGTTGCAAAGCTGATCGATGGATATCTTGCTGAAATTGCGAAAGATCCCAACCTTCCTCTTCCAAAGTTGATCGCACTTGCTGAAATGGTGTCTTCTCTACCCCGGCCAACACATGACGGGCTCTATCGTGCCATTGACATGTATCTGAAGGTATGTCTTTGTGTTCCGACCAAGTGCTCGCATTGTAGGGAGTTTGAATACTTAACATTGCTTTCCATGCTTACAGGAACACCCCAGCCTATCAAAGAGCGAAAAAGAAGAAATTATGCGGACTGATGGACTGCAAGCAGCTGTCACAGGATGCGTGCATGCACGCCGTGCAGAATGAGCGTCTCCCCTTACGCGTGGTTGTGCAAGTTCTCTTCTTTGAGCAAGTCCGGGCATCAGTTGCTTCTGCAAGGACTGACCCTTCGTCTGAGCTCCCATCTGTCGCTCGCTCGCTTCTTCCCGCAGAGAATGGCAACTCTATTGGCAGCTCCAGGTCAGCTGCGACAACGACAACGGAGGAGGAATGTGGGGTCCCAACATCGAAAGTGATATCAACTCTGAGGTCAATGAGGCTCGCCAACAACAGCGGTGGAAGCGAGAGGAGCAGTGGCAGCAGTGACATCAACAAGAACAGCGATGACAAGACCACCGCAGCTGGGAAGGCAAAGGGGATGCTGATGCCGAAGAAGATATTGAGCAAGCTCTGGTCAGGGAAAACGAACGCCGGTGAGAACAGCAGCTCAGACACGCCGGAGAGCCCTGGGTCCGTGAATCCGGAGGAGGTGAAGTCCACGCAGTCAAGGATCACAAGGCGCTCAGTATCCTAGCTAGCCGCGAGGGGTTAACGGGGTCACAGCCTAGTTTTGTTCTTGCTCCTGATTAAGCCTTCAATAGAGAGTAGTAGCAATCTCAAAATGTGGAGTACTACTACTGGCCTCACTTGTCACGTCGCCAATGACTCTTTTTTCTTTTTTTGGGATTTCTTTGTAGCTGGAGTAGGTTTGGTCATTGGTGATGTTTTCAGCGAAGTTCCATGGGATATTTATTATGTGACCTCTTTCCATGGTAGGAATACAAAGAAAGTACAGGTCGTTATAATTGTTATATTTTTGCAGGCAAAATCATAGTGTTCTTTGTTATCAGAAATCATAGTGTTTTAGTTTGCTTCTTAACGTGTAACATCCGTTCTACATAGCGTATATTCGAGTGAATGAAATAGTCTTAAAAGTGTTGAGGCTGATCAGAAAACTTCGGCCGCTCATGTTTTTAACACGAACAGTAGTGTTATGTTATGAGCTGTCCACTGAAGGCCACCACAAACCAAACCATCAGGACTAACTTTATAAAAATTTAAAAGGACTAACCTGATACGTGAGGGTTATCTGTCTATCTATGAATTCTATCTTATATGTTGTGCTTCTAACCATCAACTTCTGATGTGAGACTAGACATAACACAAATTGAGCAATGCTTCATATTGTAGGCCTCGTTTAGTTGGGCAAATTTTTTTACAAGAAATGTTAGAAAGTTAGAATTTTAACATTTAAGACGCGTTTTTTTGTTTGTGGTAAACATTGTCCAATCATGACTAACTAGGCTCAAAAAGATTCGATCTCGTCATGTATAAATGTAATATGTAATTAGTTAATTTTTTTACCTATATTTATTGCTCCGAACATATGTCTTTTGGTGTATTTAATGTGATGTGATAGAGAGAATTTGAAAACTTGTAAGTTGGAGGCAAAAACTTGCCCAACTAAACGAGGCCTAGATATTTTTTTTCCAACTCTTATCAGTTCTAGTTGTGCGCCCTGCTGATACCAATTTTCTGTCATTTTTTGCATTCCCTTATTATGGTATATTTCCCTATGTTATGTTGAGACGTGTGGTAAAAACTTGAGACCATATTGATACGGACATCACTGCTTGATAACAAACTAAGGTCCCTATTTTCTTCTTAATGAAAATTTGCATAATTCCACATTTTTAACGATTAGTGCTAACTTGCTCAAAGTATTCTTTAAAAGCATAACAATTTTTTACCATATTTTGAGAAGCATTACATTTTTTTTACTTCCTGTAAAACTCTCGCGCATCTCTCTCTCTCTCTCTCTCTCTCTCTCTCTCTCTTTTTTTTTTGAGGATTAGTATGTCTCTTTTCTGTTACAACGTAGCCCCAATGGCCCAGTTCGTTTCAGAGTAGGAAAGCCCGGTCCGACGATAAGGAGGAAAAGGCCCAGTTTGGCAATTGCAGCCCTAAGCCTCCAGAGTCTCCCACGGCGCCGCCACTGCCGACGCTCGCCGCCGCCTGCCAGGCCGCCACCGCGCACGACTCCGTTTTTCTGTCCTCCTTCGCCGCCTCATCCTCTCCTCCCCGGTTCCCGCCCCTCATCACTAGTAGTAAGTCGGGCGTCGTCAAGGAAGGGGGCTATCCAACGGGCCGGCGGCCCCCTCGATCGCCGCAGTTTCGCCGGAGATGGACTTCCAGGTCGTCGTCCTCGCCGGCGGCACCTCCGACTCCGAGAAACTCTCACCCCTCGTTTCCAAGGTGGTATCCCTCCCCCTTCTCTCTTTTTCCCATCTCACCTCATCCCTGTTAGGCCCGCGTCTTAACCTAAGCTTGCTCCTCTTCGCTGCGCAGGACGTTCCCAAGGCGTTGCTCCCGGTCGCCAACCGCCCCTTGCTCTCTTACGCTCTGGACCTCCTTGAGGCCAGCGACCTCAAGGACCTCATCGTGGTGCGCTCCTCGCTCTTCTGCTTCTCTTCCTCCTTTCACGGCTGAACTTCCCAAGCCACGGGCAGGATATTGTGTGGCTGATGTGGTGTGGTGCAGGTGGTTGAGGGGCAGGAGGCAGCGCAGCTTGTCGACGCTTGGGTATCCAGCGCGTACCTGGATCGGCTTCGAGTCGAGGTGAGTTTGTTTCTGATCGCGTGTCTGAGATTGCAGTGCCCAATGCCTGGTTACTTGGGGTATTGCCTTTGAGTTAGTGCTAAGAGTGATATGTAATTGGAGAAGATCCTAGAAAAAAGCATATAGATTTTTTCAAAGGATACATGGAGGTAAATTTAGTGTTTAGGTGTAGTGTCTAGTGTTTATGGTCTAGTGTTTAGTGTTCATGGAGATGAGGCACTAGGCAGCAGCCAATCGCTCCCAAGTTTTGAATCGAATGGCTTCTACAACACGGATTTTAATTTATTTATGATTTATGAATTATATGAATTATGAATTATGAATGTAGCATAACATAAACGAATTCTTTAGTTCTAAATGAAAATTTGATTTCAAGTATGTTCCCCTCTATATCTCAGTAACATTTGATGTGTTTGTTAATTGTTATTCAAACAAGAGTGTAATCTCACTGTGCTTTTCCATTGTTGCTCTTTCTTGTGTTTAAAGTTCGATTTAAGCTGGCTACTAGTTTGAAGTTACAAGATTTGTATTTTTGTAACAATGCTTGCATGTAATCTTTGATGAAGTGAGAATGTGAAGCTTATGGACTATATGTCAATCCAAACATAACTCCATTAAAATTTAAATATCTTGTAAACGTGCCTTTCTTCAACTTTTTTCCTTGTCTCATCAATGCTAAATTGCTAATCATTAAGCTCATGGATGTTTCTGTTCATGTTATATATAAAGTCAGTATATAATATATGATTCTATTTCTAGTAACTCCAACTTCTTGAGTTCATTCGTTGTTTTTATAAAGTTCTCTCCTAATTATTTGTTTTCTTTGATTGGCATCTGTTTTGTTTATTTATGGTATGCTACAAGCTCAATTTCATTGACAAACAATTGAATGACTGTAGGGGAAGGGCATATTTTCATTTCGTTTGTGGAGGTAACTCTTGTTTATATTCAGGTAGTTGTGGTTTCTGAAGACCTTGGAAGTGCTGGTGCATTACGAGCTATTTCAAAGCGACTGACGGCAAATGATATTTTGGTAATGTTTGTGCTTTCATACTATGGCAATGTTGACAAAGTGTTGCATGATTCTAACACATTGAACTGTGTTTGAATAGGTAGTTAGCGGTGACCTGGTAACAGATGTGTTGCCTGGGGCTGTTGCTGCTACTCATAGAAGAAATGGTGCAGCTGTTACTGCTTTACTATGTTCTGTTCCTGTTAGTGGTCCTTCAGACACTGCTTCTTCTAGTGGGAAAGATAAAGCTAAAAAAGCCAAATCGTTTGAACATAGTAGGGCTGGACAGGAGTAAACAATTCTTGTTGCATATCGTGTCAGGTTTGCTTACTGTGATTTGATTGTGTAATAGAAGGCTAGTAATGCCATGCATGCATGATTTCTCAATTTCTTATACCTGTCAATGCCACCTGTAGGAACTGATGTTGAAAAAGATGTTCAGATTCATAAAAGAAAAATACAGGCAGTTGGTCAGGTATGGCACCTAGTCTATGTATCACCTCAGCTACATTTGTTTCTGAGGAATTTCGAGTTTCTGTGCTATGCTATATATATGTTGATGTTGTTATGCATCATGATTCTTGAAAAATAAACAGGTTGAGGCTAAGGTTGTGTCAGTCTCAAGTTTTTGCGACTGGGTTGTCCTTGCAGTGATTTAGATAAACAAATCAGTGGCCCTGTGGGCAGCCATCTATATATAAGGTATAGGAGTATTGCTGCAAGATTGGGTTCTTGCCATAGTCACTCGGAGGGGTGTTGTTTGGATGTCAGGAGTAAAAACTACCCCTGTGATTTGGATGCCAAATAGGAGGATTAAACATAGACTAGAAAAGTTAATGAAGATTGATTGATGGTTAGACTGTTAGAGGCCATTAGACAAATTAGTTCACATTTAGCCTGTGGTCATATGATGACTAATTTTTAGCCCTGAGATCTAATTCTGAACATCCCTTAGGCATGCCAACTGTGGAGTATTTGTAACATGGGAAAAATCTTGTGCTATATTGCTATTTAATAATTAATAACTCACCTCTTCATTTCCATTGGAAGCATCGGGAAAATGGAAATTTTCAGAAAGTCTTCTTCAGCTTTCAACAATGTTCTATATAAATTATAAAATGCATCTCTTTACTATTTGTCTTCTCTATTTCACTAGTACAGTGCCCGTATGCTGCCACGGTTTCACTTAAAGGATACACTTAAAATAAAATGACCTTAAGAAACTAATTTCTCAATCTGTACAGATGTGTATGCTCCAAATAACCTTAGGAAACTAATTTTCACAAGTTTCAACAGGAAATCATTTCTCTACTTAGTCTACTAAGCGCACGCCGGAGCAAATAAATTCGTTGTAGTAATTGCCTTAAATGTCAGTGAACGGAGCGTGGATAAAATTGGGCAAGCAAAAGTAAGATTACTCAAATAACCAGCATATAGCCAGAACCGTAGCTTCCTGCTCACAAACTCACATAAAGCAACACCAATTTTAGCAATCACCAGCCTAATCAAGCCTGGAGTTGGGCAAGCAACAAATCTGACTTTTAAAAATGCAGCAACCAAAATGCCCAAACAGCCCGGAAGTCACGACTTAGAAAACAATCTTGACATAGTATACAGAGTATCATCTTACAGGTTCTCACTTCTCTACAACTTTGAATGATACAAGATTTTTTTAAAAAAAAAAACTGCTCTGTACATTGTTTCATCTTTCAGGTTTTCACTTCTCAGTATGAAAGCTTCCTAGTTTCCAAATTACTGCTCTGCACATTGTTTCATTGAAGTTGGAATTTTCCGAAGCTAGATGTTAAACCTTCAGGTCCTATAGATTTCCAGGGGCTTTCTGTTATACATTAACACAACCTGGATCAGTTTATGGGCATTCTATGCTTCAGGAGCAGGTCTACACATAACAACTATTCTTGGAGGAATTGTCAGTAGTTCAAAAGAACTCATAGTTCAAAAATCCATAATGAAATGAAAGGAAGGGGAAATAAGCAAACTGAAAGGATGGGGAAATAAGCCAACTGAAGCAATTCCACAAAGTTAAACAGAAAAAAAGTGAACAAGACTAAATTTTGGTCAGAGAGCACACTGTTACTGTGTGCCCCTGTTTTGCCTGCATCAACAACTTGCCATCATCCTCCAATGGACTTACCTCTTCTTGTTATGCTATTTGACTGACTGCACACCAAAAAAAAAAAAAAAAAAAAATCTCATCCATCTGAATACCTCATAAATGAGTAGTTCACAGCAAATTTCACAATCGAAAGAAATAATGGGCACATAAGCAAACAACGTGTAGCACTGAGAGCCTAATAAGTTCGAGATAATAATGGGCACATAAGCAAACAATGTGAACAGCATGCGTCCACCTGGAATGAACTTACTGTCACATTCAGAAGTTATTTTTCTAGCCCATATAAGCAGCAATACTTGAAACATAGAAACACATTATTGTTCCTGACGTAACAAAACCAATGAGACAACATTCATCTTTGCACAGGAATTATTTTTCCTTACCTTGCAGTTGTTTGCCTCTATATGGAAGTAACTGAAACCTGAGCCGGAGTGCACAAAATTGCTCCAGCCACTGTTGATGCCTTCATTAGTAGAACCTCTTTAATCTTAAAATGACTCATATCCACTGTTGCATAGTAAAAGAAATTATTATGGGGCACAAGTTTAATCAGGAAAACACGATAGATCGCAGGAATTTTTTTCTCTTACCTTGCAATAGTTTGCCTCTATATGGAAGTATCTGAAACATGAGCCTGAGCATTTCTGCACTCCTGCAAATAATAGTCGTCGATTTATTATAGTCTCTATGAAAGCATAGACTACAAGCATAATTTATGAACTTAGATATCACAATTCCAAAATTTAAGAGCTACTATAAATTACCTTGCACCACTACGGTTTTGTTCTTCGGTTATTTGGAAAATTTCCTAGTAGGTAAAGCATTTCGACAGTCAAAACAAATCTTCAATCCTCATTCAGTCATTCACAAATTATCCATTCTCCCAAAGTCCAAACCTATAGACCTGCAGAAGCCAAATAAGAATCACTGATGGCGTGAGGCTTGAAATTGTGGGCTTGTTGTAGAGGCCTAGGAGCACAGCTTCATGCTCCCCAAACCAAGCAAAAGAAGGGGAAGAAATCCAAATTAGAAATCAGATCAAAATTGGAACTTTTTTTTATATGTAACATTATTCAATCCTATCCATAATAAACCATGATGCTGCATTCTGACTTCAACCGCAACAATTTCAAGATTGCACCACTATAGTTTTATTCTTGGCTAATTGGAAAATTTCATGGGATCTAAAGAATACCTGTGTGCAACATACTTGGAGGGCGTATCTCATACTTGATAGTGAGGGCGGTGTCTCGCCTAGTCGCCCTTAATTTGTTGCTCAGCTGCTGCTGGATAGCTGTGCTCAACTCCATACAACAATGAAATCAGCCCCTGGGGATGCAAACCAATAATCATTGATCCAAGACAGAACACGAGCAGGGCATGTCATCAACCATCAATAGAGCAACAAAAGACATAGAAAACACTAAAATTTAAATATAATAATCTGCACCTACACAAATTCAATTCCAGCCTGAAAAGAGATGCTAAGAACACAGTGGCCTCAAGATTGTTCTGCAAGCCGTGATGACCTCATATAATCTGCACACAACAAAAAAAAAAAAAAAAACAGAAGGTCTGTGGAAACTGCATGAGCAAACACATGTCCGATTATTTAATAAACAAAAATAAAATAGCAATGACTGATGATCAAGGAAACCACATCTAATAAAGAGTTGCAGCCGCCTCGTCCGTCTGTGAAATTCAGTGAAGCCAAATAAACAACTACTATCCTATCTCTAATACGGGGCATCCACTTCACACCTTTTTGAAATCATGGACAACAATCGAAGGAGCCGTGGGAGGAGGTGCCGAGGGGCGGCATCGACATGCTTGCGGGTGTGGCTGGCGGCGAGGGGCTGTACCCAGGTAGGCAGCGTCCCGGTGGCTGTGCTTTCGCAGCCAGCGCCCGCGCGGCCGGGCTAGCGGCCTGCGGCGGTCGGGGGTTTCACCCTAGTCTCGGGCGGAAGCTTTGGCCAGCTGCGCTGGTTGTCGGCGCCCGCCCTACCTGATTTGGTAATCGGCTCGGAACCGAGCGGCAAGGTGGAGGGCGGGGCGCATGAGCTTGGTGGCAGCGGCCGAGCGGACGCCGGCGAGGCCGGAGCGGCGATGGCGTGGTGGGAGGCGGCGTGGCCGCTAGCGTCTCCACGCCCGCCGGCGGCCTCGATCTAGGGTCCCGTCGTGCGTCCCGGGCGTCAGGCGGCTTGCCCCCGGGCGGGGTCGGGGTGGGCCAGCGATGCGGCCCGTGAGCGATGGGGCGCGTCTTCGCGGTGGCTACGAGCGGTGTGGGCGGGCGGCGCCCGGCGTGGGCTGCGGGCGGGGAGCTGAAGAGTGGGTGTGGCGTTGGGGAGAGCTTGGTGGGCGCCGTCCGTGGGAGATCGAGGAGCCGGAGCGCTGGCAGCGGGAGAGGCGCACGCGAGGTGGGCTTGAGGAGCGGGGATTCGGGATGGTGGTAGATGAGCGTTGATCCCAGTAATTTTGGCCTTTGGATGTGGGCGAGTGAGAGAAAGAAGAGATTAGAATAGATCTGGACCATTCATTTGAAAAGTTGATTAGCTTTGGGGTTCATTTTGTTGGGTGGACTTAGAGAAGTTTAGGAGAGATAATGACTGTAGGAGATAATTTGTTGTGTGGCTTTAGGAAAGTTTTTTTGGTGCATTATATGTAGTAGAGATTTACTGGCCTTTTAACCATGTTCATATTGCTGTGTTGTTGGATTATGACATTGAACAGTATCTGGTATGGTCGTTCCTTTGGACTTTGGACATTCCTTTATTTTTTGGAATATGATTATCTTAGGGGTGCATGGAGTAATCTTGTTACTTTGTTTTCGGGCGTTCTGTCTTATGTTACGGTTAGCAGGTCTTGAAAGTCAATAATGTACAGAATCCTTATTTTCTTGATTTTCAAAACCTCCTTTTAACAAAGTTGTTGGATGGTATCACAACACATGCCCATTTTGGGCTGAAACTTTAGTGCCTTAGCTATGGACACATCATTTTATGAAAAATATTAAGTCTGTCAAATTTTATTGATTGATGAGGCAATCTGATATAACTTCAAACTTCACAAAAGCCCAACTTAGCTGTCCGAAGTCTGAAAATCTTATTCATTCTTTCTTTGTCTGTGTACACATTATTTGTTTACAAGTAACACAGCAACTGGTAATATAGTAGCCATACTCTTCTAAGAAAGCAAGTGAAGAAACTTATTGTCCCTTGACGATCTGTTCTGGGAACTGGATGATGGATCAATTGATAGAACCTCCAGTAGAGAGGCTGGCCACTCGCCAGCCAGCTTTCCTGAGAACTGTTTTCAGCGAGTTTTCTAGCCAGCCATGGTTGGGCACTCCTTAAAGGCGAAGCCAGGGTGAAGTCTTCTTCCTGTGGTCAAGCTTTTTTTCTTCTTTTTAAGATGGCCTCATTCCCTTGAGAGCTTAGTTGCAATATACGGTACTTAGACACTTGGATGCTATCATTGTTGTTGGATGTTCATATCAAATTTTAATGTGAAGTAATAACAGTCATGTTAATTGGTCTGTAATGATTTGGTTTGATTTAAATTCAGAAAAGCACTCAGATTGAATGGTTTGATGAACTGTAAATTGAACTAAATATGCTATCCTTCTTTTGTTAGATGGAAATTCGAAGTGACCTAATGGATGCACATCTTTATGCTTTTAAGAGGTTAGTCTATATTTGTTTTACCTTTTGTTATGTCTCGTTTGGTTGTTCTTTTAAATTTGCTCACTCTCAAACCATAATTTTTTCCATAATTTACTGCTGGTCACAGGACAATATTACAGGACGTACTGGAACAGAAGGAAGCATACCGTAGCATTAGACTTGAAGTCCTCCCGTATTTAGTTAGGAGTCAATTGGTATGCTCATGCTTAATAACATGTAAACATGTAACACTTTCGTCTGAAGCAGTATTTAACTGTTGTAAACATGAACAGAGATCATCTCCATCAGGTGGCAGTGGAACAGCAGTTGATGAAAATGGGAGTGGTGCTGCTCAGTCCAGTGGTAATTTGCAGTATCTGTCGCAGCATCGTGTCATTGCACCATCTGCTTTCAAGCAGGATGTACTATCAAGATCAAGTGGTGGACATAGGTGCTGTGCTTATATTGCTAGTAAAAGCAAATACTGTCACCGCTTGAACTCAATTCAATCATATTGTGATATCAATCGAGATGTAAGGAACTCATTCTACAGGGAATTATTTTTGTCACATGGACCACTATCGAATCATGATTAAATTACTACTATTTTGTATTGCAGGTTATTGGGGAAGCTAGCCACCTGTCTGGTTATTATTTCTCTGCACAAAATAATATCATACACCCATCCTCTGTTCTTGGATCAAAGACTACAGTAAGTCTGTTGAACTACTAGCAATCTAGCTTCATGAGATTATGTTCTTGGATCAAAATACATAGTTGTGTATATATATGAAAATATTCATTTGTGATTATGTTAGATGCTACCATTGTTATGTATATATATGAAAATATTCATTTGTTTGCTTTAGATAATTTTGATATTTCATTTGTGGGATTTTAGTATCAGTATGCTTCTGTTAAAATTGTGATTACTTTGCCATGTTGGCAAGGATTTAAAGAGGGGTCATGACATGAGAGTACTTTATTGTGAGGTTAATAATGTTTTTTTTCATGTGTGTGTGACAAATCTAAGACTTTTTTAATGCATGCCAAAGTTCAAACTTTATAATGTTTGGTTGCATGTCTAGATTATCTATTTGACTTCAGAGGTAGTAATAAATTGATTTTGGTACATTAATAATGAGATTTTTTTTTTTAATCCAATTTTGCATGATGTTTGATGTTTGAAATGGTTACAGTTTCTATTTTGGCTTAATTGTTGCATTTTATGTTTGTTTAGATAGGACCACATTGTATTTCTTGCGGAGGGTTCACAGCTAGGTGACAAGTGTAGTGTGAAGCGATCTGTGATTGGTCGTCATTGCGAATTGGTTCCAATGTGAAGGTAATTCCAGTGTTACTTGTTATTCCATTGTAATGATTTTTGTATGCTCTCAGTAAAAAAAAGTTACTACCTCGATATCATGCTAAAAAGTTGTACTTGCTGGTTTATGTAGCAAAAGTAGGAATTAGCATGTTGGGTGTGCATTACAGGGCACAGAAACTGGTTGTATTTGTAACCAGTAGTGTTCTTTTAGATCTAGCCTGCTTAGGCTTAAGAGTGTTCCTTAATATAGCCTTCCCTGCAGAGGCATGGGTATCCATTATTATTCTTTGCCATCATGCTGTATTCCTTGGAAAAGGAGTCAATGTTCATAAACCTTTCAATGGTATTCTGTTAATTAGCAAGATGCAATTGATAATATCTGTTTGTTAGTTTCTTCAAAAAATACATATAATATAGGTTTGTTCTCTGTAAGGCATCCGTTGTGATTGTCTTGCAATTATATAATGATGATGCTTAGTGAATTACTTTTTTTGGCCATAGATATCCATGCCAAATTTAAGTTCCATACTGGTTTAAGCTTCTTTGTTTCCTTCTCATGAAAGAAGTCATTTCCACCGTTGCTGCAGATTGTCAACTCTGTTGTGATGAATCACGTTGTTATTGAAGATGGTTGCCACATCCAAGGTTCTGTTGTATGTAATAATGTTCAACTGCAAGAACGGGCTGTTCTGAAAGATTGCCAGGTACTCTCTTCTGCACCTGTATTCCCTGTAGCAAAAAGAGAGACATTTTAAAATGCATGCACAAGAATTGGCCAGCGATATCTTACATTCTGTCATAGTCTTACTAGGTTTATTTTAATAGAAAAATAACCATTAGTGGCCAAACGCTTGTTAATAGAAAAATAACCATTAGTGCACAAGAAATGGTGATTTAATCTTGATCATCAGGAGTGGAGCTCCTTAGTTGCCTAGTGATGGTCTTATCATGTGGAGTGCTGAGTGCAGCCGCTTACCAGTTTGTTAACTGAAATGGATGCAAAGCTTAAATTCATATTGAATGTCTTATTCAGTAATTTCTTTAATCTCCAATTTTTTCAGGTTGGAGCTGGTTATATTGTGACTGCTGGCAGCGAGCACAAAAGCAGAATCCCTAACAAGAAAGTATAGTGAGCTCTGACTGTTTTGTTGGATCCTGAATGATTTTGTGTTCACTTGAGATGTGCCCCTTAGAGAGAAAAAAAGGGTAGCGGTTCTTGTCCAAAATTTATAAAAATATGTCATTATATGTACAACAGCACAGTTTTGATTGCAGTGTAACAGTGCGAAAGGTTTTGGTTGCATATTCAGTACCAGTTTTGTACCAGGCTGCTTGAGCATGTTGCATGCTGTCTGACGTCAATGGATGGATTATGGTTGGGGGCATGTAGTAGGGAGCTACTATTGTCTGAAATTCTGGATCCGGTTCCTCCGTCGCCTCTTGTACTGTTGAGATGTGCTTGTGCTTGGTTGAGTGATAGAACTTTTTTTTGTTTGGTTGGGGTGATCTGATCAGATGGGATATTTCTTGACGCCATTAGCCTTGTCCTTCCCGTGAGCCTCTTAACCAATGGTAAACTACGTAGATTTTAGTGTGTAAGTTTTTCCTAGCTTCTCTCCACATCGTAAAATTTTTTCTATATGATTGTTTGGTCTCTCATTGATGAGAACCGTCCACCAATTACGTCGTGTTAGACTGTTAAGTAGGACAGTTTATAATGCATGCCATTTCCGTCAAAAAAAAAAGAAACTTGGAAGCATGCCATCATGCCACCTCGTTTTATAAAACTTGAATTGAAGCATGCCATCATGTTTTTTATTTTTTTTGAGCAATAAGCATGCCATCATGTTTTGTGGGGAAACTTTACCAACATTGAACCTTCTTTCTTCTGCTAATAATCTATAGAGTTTGTTATAAAAAAAATTGAAGCATGCCATCACGCTGACGCAACTTGAAGCGTGCGTGCCACTGTGCACACTCGGTGGTGGGTTTCTGGGCCTCGATCAAATCAAAGGCCCGTTTGTGCTGGCAAGGTCCGAACAGATATTCCCCGCGGCTGCTCTGCTCTGTACTTTCCTCGCGCCGCCGCGGTGAATCCTCCAGCGCCTGCTGTTACGCTGCTTGACTCCATAGCCCCACGTCGCCAGGGCCCCTCACTGCAGTCCCTCTCGAGTCTTCAGCACTGCGCCGCCGACGAGCACCCACCAGGTACGCCCACCCTTTCTCGTCCGTTCTTGCTGTGCGAAACCGAGCGCTCAGCTGGAGCTATTTGTATTCGGACCGGATCTGATCTGATCTGATCCTTACAAGTATGTTATGCCTACAAACTTCGGTTTTGTTTCGCTTTTTGCAGAAATTGCTGGACCCATTTCCTTAGTGGGTCTGCCCCTGGACTTGGAGCATTTGATTTCTAGCATCCTGAGCAATTGGGAATTGGAATGCGAGCAAGATCTAGCTCAGACAGTGCAGTGGCAGGTCATTTTCTCCGGCCAAGGTTTGTAACATCTTATAGCAAAAGCTTTGCTTCTTCCCACTGCTTGGATTTTAGTAAGATCTGGCTCCCAAAGTGTGGACTTGTACACTGGCGTTTACTTATGCAAGTCTTGTTGTTTCCTCCCTGGATTCTCTGGGTTGTAGAGGTTGTGTCAGGTTTTATGCCCTTGAGATCACCCTTTTAAAAAACATCAATCATGCTCAAATCTTGTGCATAATTTCAGCTGTCCTTTTAGAGTTTTAGTTGGTCAGCTAAATTGAAGTATCCATTTAGAGGTCTAAATGTTGCTCTTTGGTTTTTTTGGGGCAGGGCCAGGGCGTTTCAGTTCAGCGCAGCATATCAACATTGTCTCTGTTAATTTGTGTATGAGATCAGCTAACTGATAAGGACATGTGAAGAACCAGTGATCAGTAGTTTGTACAGTCCAGATTGTAGTATCCTCTGAGATGGACACAAGAGGATCAGGCTTATGGTAAATCCTGGTGAATATTCATGGGAGGTCAGCAAGTTCTGGCCTGACTAAGACTACAACAACAACATAGCCTTTTGTCTCAAGCTAGTTGGGGTCTGGCCTGACTTAAGACTAGTAAAAATAAAACAGTGCTTCATCTCAGATCATCAATGGTGAGAATGAGGTTCCCGAAACGTTATCTCATAGTATTGCTGACATTCATCTGCACAAATGTTTGCTACATTGAGCGTGTGGGTTTCTCGATTGCTTACACCGTTGCAGCTGATGCCATCGGTGTGAATCAATCCAACAAGGGCATGATACTGTCTATGTTCTATTATGGTTATGTTTTATCACAGATTCCTGGTGGATGGGCAGCGCAGAGAATAGGAGGTAGACGTGTTCTGCTACTGTCATTCGTGTTGTGGTCTATGATATGTGGTTTAATTCCACTCGATCCCAACAGAGTAACCATTCTGGTCCTCTCTCGCCTATTTGTTGGTGTAGCACAAGGTTTCATATTTCCTGCCATTCACACTGTTCTGGCGCAGTGGGTGCCACCACAGGAGCGCGCTCTCGCCGGTATCTCTCACTACCTCAGGGATGTATCTTGGTGCAGCCTGTGGCATGCTTTTCTTCCCAAGTCTGGTGAAGCACACGGCACCCCAGTCAGTTTTCTTTGTTGAAGCAGTGTTGGGAGTAGCTTGGTCTGTAATATGGCTGAAATTTTCCAGTGACCCGCCTCGTACTGATCTTCCAAAGGTATCAATGCCAAAAGTGGCATCTAGAGAGATGATCAAGGCACAAGCAGGAGGGGTTGTCGCACCTCGCACGGTAAAGATCCCATGGCGGAGGATAATATTCAGTCTACCTGTTTGGGCAATCGTGGTAAACAACTTCACCTTCCACTATGCCCTGTATGTTCTTATGAACTGGCTCCTACCTATTTTGAGCTTGGCCTTAAGCTTAGCCTCCAGGATATGGGTTCCTCAAAGATGCTTCCTTATTTCAATATGTTCATTTTCTCCAATATTGGTGGTGTGATTGCTGATCACTTGATTACAAGGAGGATTTTGTCTGTTACCAAGACAAGGAAGCTTCTGAACACAATCGGGTTCATTGTCTCAGCATTTGCACTCATGGCCCTTCCTTTATTTAGCACACCCCTCGGGCACTGTAATGTGTTCAGCGATATCCCTTGGTTTCCTGGCTCTAGGAAGAGCAGGGTTTGCTGTAAACCATATGGACGTTGCTCCGAAGTTTGCAGGGATAGTGATGGGGGTCTCAAATACTCTTGGGGGACACTGGCTGGAATTGTCGGTGTCGGACTCACTGGGAATATTCTGGAGGCGGCAAAGGCTTCTAACAAGGATCTAACAGACTCGGAAACCTGGAAAACAGTCTTCTTTGTTCCAGCATACCTTTGTATTTTCAGTTCTATCATTTTTTTAATCTTTTCGACTGGCGAAAAGATCTTCGAATAAAGGGTGGTTATTTTTGCCTATTCTTTTCTTCTCATTTACAGTATCTGTAGGGATAGCAAAACGGGGAATCTTACATGTATCTGTAGCATCTGTTGCTAAAATTCAGATTTCAGACTGCATCATACACACATGATCTAAAGTTATGTCAGGAAAACTCACATTTTCATTATGAAGACTTGTCTCATTGGCACTGGTGCACTAACATGTGATGCGAGTGAAGCGAACAGAATTTGCTGTGCACCAAGGTTATCTTCTTGGTTTTGGTATATCTCACCCAAAGTTTGTTAAATTCCCTTGTCTTTGCCCGCAATGTAACCATATGTGGTGCCATTGAGAATACACGCATTGCCATTTGCTTATCTGCATGTCCATTGTTGAGTTGAGGCAAATTCACTAGCTTAAATGCTCTGAACCATTTTTTTTTCCCGTCTTCGGAACTTTTTTTGAGCTGTGGTTATAGACTTTGGTCTTTCCAGCATTCGCTGAATTCACGGTTCAGGTGAGCACGTGTGTTTACTTAGTAGTATATGGTGTGTGTGTTTTCCTGCCCAGATGATATATTGCCTTGCTTAAATGCTTATCATTTCTCAATTCGTAATTCATCTCTCTTTTTTTCAAGTTTTGTTTTTCTTGGCTGCACAGGATTCCTTGACCATTTGACTAATCTGAATGTGCATGTGCAAAGGCTAGATGAACACTGACCATATATGGATTGGTTGAAGCTTTGGTTGTCCATAGGGCGTAGCGGTTTCTTACTCTTGCTTTTCAACTACTGTGCTTATATATCTGGGGAAGAAAACAACATGTGCAGAAAGTGTATAATCTGACGCCAGTTTGGAACTCTTTTCTTGATGATGTTTGCTTCAACTGGGGATGCCCCTATATTATCGTTCAGAAAGGTTTGATGCATGTTTGGATTGGAAACATTTGGGATGTCCACATGCATGTCCGCGTGGTCTTTGCTGACCACGGCGGCCGTGCTCGCAGCACGACAAGAGCACAGCACCCCACAAGTTAGTTTGCAGAACCAAGAGAAAACTCCTCCGCAGCATGTGCAGAGAACATGATTCCGGACCTCTTTGATGGATCGTTGGGGAGTAGGAGGTGGCCTCGGTCGCCAGACGGCAGCGGCAGGAATGCAGGATGATCTTGTGCGTTCATCGATCATGCGCATGTTGCTATGTAGCCAGAGGAATTTGCCGATTGGAAAAGGACCCGCCCAGAATCGTGATCGGCACCGAAACTCAGTGGGCCGGCCCAGTGGGTATGAGCACCCAACCAAACAAAAACAAAACATTCTGGCTGTGGGTCATCTTCCCCGTTGACGATTCCTCCAGCCAACGCAAGCATCGACGTATGGGTAGGTATGGCGGCTTTCCCCTAGTGGTTATCACCTCGGCTTTTTTCTCGGCGCCTAGGTCTCCTAGGCGACTCGAGTGGTTCGTCGGCGACCGGGAATTCCCGATCTTCTTCCTCCGTCTCTTCTTTGATCTAGGTTCCTACTCTTCGGTTCCATCCCAGGGACTCGATCTCCACCATATTTCTCTTGGCCTGGACTCTCCATGCTGGGAAACCCTAAACCCTAGTCTCTGCTAGCCTGTTCACCCGGTGTCCACCATAATTTCGGATCGCTTTGCTCTTCCTCGAAGGTTCTTGGGTGTACGGTGGTT
This sequence comes from Hyparrhenia diplandra, assembly GCA_015847255.1. NCBI lineage: Eukaryota > Viridiplantae > Streptophyta > Magnoliopsida > Poales > Poaceae > Hyparrhenia > Hyparrhenia diplandra. The sequence goes on along the minus strand of JADLZK010008056.1, from coordinate 49,864 downwards.
CTTGGCGGCTGTTGGAGATGGAGGGTGTGGCGGGTATGTTGGAGAACCTGCAACTCTCGTCGGTGGAGAAGAAAAGTATTAAGATCGGAGTGGCGGCGGGGGACAAGGCGGTAGGGTCTCGGCCAATCAAGGCAGTGGCGAAATTGCTGACTGAAAGGAGTGTCAAGGGGGAGGCGATCGTGCAGTCCGTGGGTTGGATCTGGTGTCCTACAAAGGGGATCTCTTGTGTTGATATGGGGGACAATATCTTTGTGATCACCTTCAATCAAGAGTCGGGGTTGAAGAAGGCGCCGGATGACGGGCCGTGGGCGATCTCGAAGGAACTCTTGATCGCCATCAGCGAATTTGACGACTCCAAATCGGTGGAGGAATTTGACTTTCATATGTTCCCGATCTGGATGAGGGTGGAACGTCTCCCGTTTGGTCTGATGAATCGAGTTGCAGCACAGGCGATCGGAGATGAAGTCGGGGAGTTCATGGAGGCGGATGTGGGCGGCGATGACTTGGCGGTGGGTCGCGCACTCCGAGTGAAGGTTCGGTTGGATGTGCGTAAACCCCCTACGTAGGGGTATCATGGCTGATCCGGGAGACGAAGGATGAGAGGTGGTGCCCAATTGTGTATGAGCGGCCGCGTCGGGACTTTTGCTACATCTGCGGCATCGTCGGACACGCCGATCGTGCATGCTCCCGTGCCGGGGAAGAAGGAGCGGGCGCCTTTTGGCGGGGAGCTGCGGTACATTGCTCCACGCACACCGGGTGGCTACAAGCGGTGGCAATGGGGGGAGGGGGGGAGTGGGTGATCGGAGTGGAGGATCGGGGTCCCGGCGATCTAATCGTCTGCACTCATCGGAGGATAAGTCCAGGTCTGATGCACCGTCCTGGAGGAAGGACCGGGCAATGGTGCAGGTGTGCCCGGTTGAGGAGAAGAAGAGCACTTCGGAACAGGAAGTTATAAGCCCACTGAAGAAAGCAGATGGTGTGCCAAAGCAGCTTACAGGGGTGAAGACCGTGCTGTTCCCAGGGAAGGATGGTGCAGGTGATGAAGAGGTGTGGGAAAGAGTGAAGGTGAACACGTGAATATCGCCATGCAGGGTGCCCTAGTGAGTGCTATTGATTCGGTGCTACCGGCTGATAAAAGCAAGAAGGCGAAGAAATATAAGAAATACCATCGTGTTGAAAAGGAGAAGGGGTCGGGTAGCGAACGCATCGTTTCTGGTGTGTCTGTTACTGAGAAGAAGCGCAAGGGAGAAGAGGATGTGATGGATGTAGATGTCCAGGGAGAGAACAAGAAGGTGAAGCAGACTACGGTAGGTGATGAAGTGACGGAATTTCCTGTGGCGGGGCTGTCGGAACAGCCCTGCAATACGCAATGAAGATTGTCGCTTGGAACTGCCGCGGGTTGGGGAACGGCGTGGCAGTTCGTGGCCTTCTGAGTGTTCAGAAGGAGGAGGACCCCGACATTCTGTTCTTGTTAGAGACTAAGATGACTGAGGACAAAATCAGTGGATTCAGGTGGAAGTTGGGACTAGCAAACATGGTGGTTAAGGATTGCTCGCCGACCCATGGGGGCGGCCTGGCGATCTTCTGGAGGAGAGGAATTAATCTCCATGTTCGTAGCATTTCACGGCTGTACATCGATGCAGACGTGACAGAGGAGGACGGTTTCATGTGGAGGCTTACGGGCTTCTATGGTGATTCAGATGATAAGCAGCTGTCATGGCGTGCGTTGCGCACTCTCAATGCGTCGAGGCATCGGCCATGGATCTGCTTGGGAGATTTCAATGAGATCCTGCTGTCGTGTGAGAAGGAGGGCGGTCCGCCAAGGAGTCAAGGCTGTATGGACCGGTTTAGGGAGGCTTTGGAGTACTGTGACCTTGCTGATTTGGGTTTTGAAGGTGATCCTTTCACCTGGCGTAATAACAGCCACACCAGTGATCTCTACATTCGTGAGAGATTGGACCGAGCGGTGGCGAATAAAGATTGGACGTCGAGATTTCCCCTATATCATATAATAAATGGGGAACCAAGACACTCCGATCATCGGCCGGTGATTGTTGACACTACCCCTGCCCGTGCGGTTGGGAGCAGTGGGGGTAGCGTGCCTTCCGGTTTGAGGCGAGTTGGGTGGAAGATGAGGAGTGTGGTACCATAGTGGAAAATGCTTGGCGCACAGCCATGGAAGCTAGAGGTGAGTCGGTAGGTGGGGCGGTTGAGAGTGTGGCGAGGGAGCTAGGTGATTGGGGTGGGAAAGTGTTGGGAGGTTTGGAGAAAAAAATAAAAAAGATTAGAAAGGCGCTGGAGGCTTGTAGGAGGGATGGGATTTCAGCTGGCTCGGTTAGTAGAGAGGGGTTGTTGAAGCTACAGTTAGAGAAGCTAGAGGAAAAGAAAAATATGTATTGGCGCCAGAGAGCAAAAGCTCATTGGTTGACTGAAGGAGATCGAAATACGAAGTTTTTCCACCATTATGCTACTGATCGTAACCGGAGGAGCCGTATTAGTAGATTAGTTAAGGAGAATAGGGTGGTGATGGAGGAGGAGGGAGAGATTAGGTCTCATATTTCTAATTCCTATAAGGATCTCTTCACTGCCACTGCAGGTGCTCGGGTGGATGAGCTACTGATGCATGTCCCGCCTAGAGTGTCTGATGCCATGAATGACACTCTACTTCGGCCTTTTACAGCGGAAGAAGTTAAGAGTGGTCTTGATGCTATTGGTGACCTCAAAGCGCCCGGGGTTGATGGTATGACATCTCTTTTTTATAAGAAGTATTGGGAGACAGTAGGTGATGATATTACAAGAGAGGTCCTGTTGTTTCTCAATGGGGGCATCCTTCCTCGAAACTGGAATGAGACCACGATAGTTTTAATCCCCAAGGTGCCGAACCCTGAATGTCTCAAGGACCTTCGCCCTATCAGCCTATGCAATGTTTTATATAAGATTGCTTCTAAGGTCCTTGCAGCTAGATTGAAAGTTTTACTTGATGAGATCATATCACCAAACCAAAGTGCATTTGTTCCAGGGCGGTTGATCACAGATAATGTGCTTGTGGCATATGAACTTACACATTTTTTGCAGAACAAGAGGAGTGGGGTAGATGGTTTTGCAGCCCTCAAACTTGATATGAGTAAAGCATATGACCGTATTGAGTGGCACTTTCTCAGAAGTATGATGGAGAGGCTGGGCTTTCATGCAAGGTGGATTGAATTGATCATGCAGTGTGTTAGTACTGTCTCTTATAAGATCAAGGTTAATGGAGTGCTGACGGAGGAAATTACCCCGACAAGAGGTTTAAGACAGGGAGACCCTCTCTCTCCCTACTTATTTCTCTTGTGTGCTGAAGGTTTTTCATGCTTGTTGAATGAGGCAGAAAGAGCTGGAGATTTGGAGGGTGTCACTATATGTGCAGGGGCACCGAGTATTACTCACTTATTGTTTGCAGATGATTCTTTGCTACTCCTGAAAGTCAATGATGGGAATGCAAGTCACCTGCAACATGTGCTACAATTATATGAGGAATGCTCGGGCAACACTACTACAGAATTGAACTTGCATGGTGTTTAGTTTTTTTTTTTCCGTGGCGGGCATTTAGAAAACCGCCACGGAAAATAGTTGGCCTGGCAGCCCCGCCAGTGGAATGCCCGCCACGGTTATCGATTAACCGTGGCGGGCATTGTAAAATAACCGCCACGGTTAATCCCTATTAACCGTGGCGGGCATTGTTAAAAGTCCGCCACGCAAAAATCGATTAACCGTGGGCGGACTTTTTAACAATGCCCGCCACGGAAAATCATGGCCAAAAATATATATACTAACACTTCACTTCTCTCCCTCACTTCTCCACCGCCCCTTCCCTCTCCCTCGGCTCTCCACCCTCACTCCCGTCCTCCCTTCAACCCAGCGGCGGCCCGCTCGGCGGCGGGGTGGCGGCGGATGGCGCGGCGAGGGAGCGTCGTCGGAGGGGGCGCGCCGCGCGCCGGAGGGAGCGCGGCGGCTCGGTGCGCATCCCATGGCGGCGAAGCGGATCCCGGGCCGCTGGGCGGCGCGGCGGATCCAGCCCGGCCGGGCGCGCGGTGGATCGAAGCGGCGCGCGCAGCGCCGCTGCGTCTTTGTCCGCCTGATCCCGCGGCGGCGCGGCCTCTCCTCACACCGGCGGCACGGCGGCCAAGGGCGCGGGCGCATCTCGTGGCCGCGCGCTCCTCCCGCGGTGGTCGACGGCGGCGACGGCGGATCCCTCCCTCAGCCGGCGGCGGGGTGGCAGCGTGCGGATCCGGCCTCCGCGTGCGATGGCGTGCTGGCCGGGCCGTGGCGTCGCCCCGGCGGCGGCGCGGCGAACCTAACGGGCGCGGATCAGTCGGGCCCGACGGCCCGAATCCGGGCCCGTTAGGGTTTCAAACCGGATTTTATTTTTTTTTTTTTTTTATTAACCGTGGCGGGCATTGTAAGAAGTCCGCCCGCGGTTAATCCCTATTTTCCATGGCGGGCATTGTAAGAAGTCCGCCACGGTTATCGATTTTCCATGGCGGGCATGGAGTCCGCCCGCGGTTAATCGTTCGATTAACCGTGACCCTAGCTCCGTGGCGGACCTAATGCCCGCCACGGAAAATCAAAAATGCCCGCCACGGAAGTTCATTTAAATTTACGTAGTAGTGCAAATGATTAACAAGGACAAGTCCTCCATCCTATTTAGTAAAAATTGTGATTATGATAAGAAGATTGCTTTCAAGGAGGCACTGGGGTTGTCTCATGAAGCTAAGACTGATAAATACCTAGGCCTACCAGTGTACATGGGCAGATCTCGTGCAAAAATGTTTGCCTACCTGAAGGAGAGGGTGTGGAAACGTATTCAAGGTTGGAAGGAGAAGTTGCTGTCGAGGGCGGGCAAGGAAACTTTGATAAAGGCAGTAGCGCAAGCTATTCCTAGTTATGCCATGTCGTGCTTCGATCTGACAAAGAGCTTATGTGACGAAATCAGCTCTATGATTTGCAGATTCTGGTGGGCACAACAAGAGAATGAAAAAAAGCTTCACTGGTTATCTTGGCAAACGCTCTCTAGTCGCAAAGAAAAGGGGGGATTGGGTTATAGGGATTTGCATTTGTTCAACCTTGCTATGCTTGCTCGACAAGGCTGGCGTCTGATTCAGCAACCGAGTTCATTGTGTGCTCGGTTATTGAAGGCAAAATACTGGCCGGATGGTGATTTGTGGGCAGCACGGGAAGGTCCCGGAATTTCATACACGTGGAGGAGCATTCTTAGGGGTTTGAGAGCCATGGAGAAAGGAATTATATGGAGGATAGGAGATGGTTCTAGTGTCCGTATTTGGGAGGACCCGTGGATACCGGCTGGCTCAAGCAGACGTCCCAGAACGCCCAGGGGCCACACGCTACTTTCTAAAGTGTCTGAGCTGATAGATCCATCCACAGGCTACTGGGATGTTGAGCTACTTAAAGATGTGTTCTGGGAAGAAGACGTGACAAACATACTTACCATTCCGGTGCATATTGATCGTGATGATATAGTGGCTTGGCACTATGACAAGAAAGGAATTTTTTCGGTGAAGTCTGCTTATCACGTCCTCGACAATGATGCCGAAGTCCAACGTGTACGCCAACCAGGAAGCTCGTCGGCTACACACAACAATAGTGGGAAGAATGTATGGAAGAGTATTTGGCGTTTGCATGGTCCTCCAAAAATCAAACAATTCATTTGGCGGGTCGCACACAATAGCCTGGCGTTCAAGATGAATATCAGAAGGAAGGGGATCACCCTAGACACGGCGTGCCCAGTTTGTAGAAGGTTTGATGAAGATGGGGCTCACTGTTTTTTGAAGTGCAAAGAAGTGCGCAGCTGTTGGAGAGAACTGGGACTTGAAGCTTGTAGAATTCAGCTGCTATCAGCTACGTCCGGTGTGGAATTTGTCAGGCACATCGTATCATTGAGACCTGATATCTGCACCATGGTAACGGTGCTAATATGGAGATGGTGGACCGTGAGAAATAAAGTCAATGTTGGGGAACTTATGCCGAGATGCCAGGAGACTGTGTGGATGGTGATGCAAGTATCACGGGACATCCTGCTCTCTGAACCGAAGCCGGCAGTTCGTTCTAATGCCGACATCCAGAACTGGTTTCCTCCTTCTGGTGATCTGCTCAAAATCAATACTGACGGCGCTTACATTGCAGAGTCAGGTAAGGGTGCTTGGGGGTTTATTGTACGTGACCATGGAGGTTCAGGTGTGCTGGCTGGCGGTGGCAACCTAGGTCCCACGTACGATGCTCTTATGGCAGAGACCATGGCTCTTAAACAAGCACTTGAGGCGGCGGTGCATTTTGGAATATCGAAGGTGATCATTGAAACTGACTCAACATTGTTGATGGAAGGAGTGACGGCTACTTCTTATGACCTGGCTTTGGGTGGAGGATTGCTCCAAGAAATACGTGACCTTTTGAGTGATAGCTTCATTAGTTTTGATATTTGTAAAATTCCGAGATCATGTAATGCTTGTGCTCATGAGATTGCGCACTCGGTGTTAGTTTGGGACCCGGGTCGATCACGGTGTGGGCTGACCCCCTCCCGGATTTGTAATGAATTTGATGGCTCGCGATTTGGGTGAAGATCCGTCTGATTAATGCAAAGCAGTAAGGCTGTTTGCAGGATAAAAAAAAAAAAAAAAAAAGGTATGGCGGCTTTCCGGCAAGATGGAACGGAGGGAGGTTTTTGTGGCTGCCGTTGGCTCCGGCCTTGTTGTCGCGTTATTTTTGCCGCGTCCGTCACCATTGACGACTTGTGAGCCATGCATATTCTTGCCCAGTTCTCCACAAAACAAGGGGGGCCGGGGCCGGGGCCGGGAAAATTAAACCCGATGGCGCGCGGGGCTCGGCCACGCCTGAGAAAGACGTGAATGAATCTGATGCGGCGCGGAGGCGGAGCCACCGATTCCATTATTATTCCGTTTCCCGGCGGCGTACGTCACGCCGCACCGCCGGCTGGCACGCATGTCAGTTGATGGCAAGATTATTAGTGATGGATTCATGATTAATTAAGAGGTGGATAGGATAGCCGAAAGCTAGGCACCCGGCCGGCAAGTTGCATGCGTGCGTGCGTGTAGGACCGGAGTAGTCGTCTCATCATCGAGGCGCCAACGACCGAGGAGAGGAGCAACAATGGGCCAAGGCTGGCTAGGCTCCTGGAGCCGGTTTGAGGTGGCAACGCCACAAACGCAGAGCGACCTTAGCCTTTGGCGGCAGCCAAGGGCCATGGACAGACATGGATCCTATTCATAAATCATATCTGCCTTTGCATCAACACCGGGACGGGGCCCCTGCCGTGCGCGTCGCTTTCCGGCCTTTTTCTTCTCCGAGTCCCCTTTGTTCCTATCCACAGACCCACCCTGCCTGTTCCGTTCCGTTCCATTCCGCGGCTTAGATTAGCCCCCGCCAAAATCGGATCCTCTGCGGCTGCCTTCTGCCTGTATGCTGATGGACAGATGGTGAAACAACAAGTTCTTGAACCAAAACCTACTATTAGTGAACAGCGAGCTAGAGTGCATGCATTGTAATCTTAATTTGTTTCAGCATTGTAATGCAGAAACAAAATTTTCATGTCCAGAAGCAAATTTCTCATGCCCCGAAGCAAAGTTAACTTGTCTCATGTCAACAAAAAAAAAGTGCAGTGGATTTAATTTGTTTATCTTTGTTGGGTTTTTTCTTCTGGGATTAGCTGGTTTGGCCAGTTGATCAAAAAAAAAAAAAAAAAATGTTGCCTGTTGCCTTCGGTGTAGGTGGGTCAGTCCAAGGAGCATGGAGGGAGTACGTGCTGCTGTTCCCTGCGTAGAGGATCCCGGCCATCGGACGCGACGATGGAGGTGTCGCGGCAACACGGAGGCGCGCCAATGTCATTGGAGCGGAACCCTGCCCAATTTCTCAACCTGCCCCCTGCCACTCCCGAGGGATGGACCGAAGGCCTCTCTTCCCCAAGCTAGCTTCGATCGTCTATATAACCACCAGCCTTCTCTCCTAGCTACCTGTCTTACTCTTCTCCATCCTTCCATCGGTTTTTACCTGTTCCATACACACCTCGATCGCCATCGGCCAGCTATACTATTGGCTCCATCTCCTGCACGCCTCCATTGCCGACAGCTTGCGTTCCATCGAGCACACACACGCCCGCGTGGGCTTCGATAGTTCAGTTCTTAGCTTGTATATATATATCGAGACAGGAGTGAGAGAGAATTGAAAGGCGCACGGTCCAAGGAGATCCAAGAAAAGAGCGGGAGGAAGGATAGATGAGCTGCAACGGCTGCCGCGTGCTGCGCAAGGGGTGCAGCGACGCCTGCGTGCTCCGCCCCAGCATCGAGTGGATCCACGGCGCGCAGCCGCAGGCCAACGCCACCGTCTTCGTCGCCAAGTTCTTCGGCCGCGCCGGACTCGTCGCCTCCCTCGCCGCCGTCCCGCTGCACCACCGCCCAGGTAACTTAATTATATTTATTTAGTACTACTTCACTATTACTATATATAATATGGTGCTCCCCCCTATATCACATTAATTCCATCTACATAGTTAAGTTGCAAGATTGATTATCATCACCGAGCTCGGGTGTTACTCATCACATGTATATAGACATACAAATACAAATACAAATACAGACACATAGGGCGTGATTGGTTATCCCGATAGAATCATCTAAAGACCATTTAGCACCATGTCGTCCACTTTGGTCTTGTTTGGTTGTCTGTATTGACCATCTAGCACCGTGTCGTGCACTTTGGTCTTCTTGTTTGGTTGTCTGTATCGACCATCTGGCACCGTGTTGTGCACTTTGGTCTTGGTTGTCTGTATCGACCATCTGGCACCGTCACTTTGGTCGTGTTTGGTTGTCTGCATCGCACGGTTTACTTGCTTTCTTCCATTCTATTCCCCCGTCATCTCGCACGGCTCCGTCTTCTTGATTTCTCCTTCCCTTACGACATAGGACGGCGTGATGCACAAGTGGTGTAGGGTCCGTTGTGTCAAGCACCTAAAACTTTCATATAAGCGTACATCCAAATACGACCTCGTCTCGTACTAGACCGACAACCGAGGGGCGTACAGTTTCAACCTCCCTACCTCGAGTCTAGACCGGCGCGATCTTCACCCTGTCTCCCCCCATCTCCAGAGCAACCAATCACGCCCGTAGACGACGAAGTTCGTTCAATGCTTTTTTTCTCTAAATTGTTTAATTAGTTATGGATTAGTACTTGGAGCTAGCTAAGGACGAGCTTTGGTTTTATCTATCTAGACCAAGCTAGTAGCAATGTTAATATATGTTATCTTTGAACAGAAAGAGAACAGACGTGACCTATCCATCCATCCATCCACCAAGGTATCTCCCAGCAGTATGCATGTTTTGTTTATGGCGTTTACGCGGCCTTCCGACGCCACCATGGGACAAAAGTTTAAAGCCAACCCCATCACAATTCACAAAAGCTGCCGAATCTTTCTGCCAGGCCAAAACCCAATGCTATTGCTACCTCACCAAACCGACTCCAAGATATGCTAGTTAATTATTGGGATCTAATAATTCCATTATTGTAATTCAATCTTTTTTGGTTAGTGGTGAATATTTTGTAAGAGTACTGTAAATTTTTTTGTTTCACTCTGAACTTGGATTCTAACCGGTAGTAGTAACTAAGAGTGGATGATAATGCATGTTGGCAGCTCTGTTCCGTTCGCTGCTGTACGAAGCCTGCGGGCGGACCATCAACCCGGTGAGCGGCGCCATCGGGCTGATGTGGACGGGCAACTGGGACCTCTGCCAGGCCGCCGCCGACGCCGTCCTCCGCGGCGACTCCCTCCGCGCGCTCTCCACCATCCCGGCCACCTTCACACGGACCGCGACATGGACGGGCTCTACGGCGACGTCGGCCTCGGCCTCGCCACCGCCTCCTCCTCGTCGCCCGAGAACTCCTACTCCGCGCCGCCGTCGTCCAAGAAGCGCATCAGGAACGTCGTCGTCGCCAACAGCGGAGGACTCGCCGCCTTCAACAACGCCGCCGGTGTCCCCGCCGTGGGCTGCCAGAAGCAGCCGCCGGCCGGGCTGCTGCAGCAGTCGTGCGAGCTCGACCTCTGCCTGACGCCGGCGTTGACGCCGCTGATGGCCGGCGGGCTGCGGGGCGGCGGTGCGTCCGACGAGTACTCCGCCACGACGACGTGCGAGGACCAGCAGCAGCAGCCCGTCGTCACCGGTGATATTGCGGAGGCCAGCATCAGGACCCCGGCGCTGCTAAACCTCTTCAACTGACTGTCTGACTGACGATCGTCATCGTGTTGTCCGTAGTTGTAACATGTAACTGTGCAGAGATCGAGAGTTGAACCATTGCTCATCATGCGTGATGGGGTGGGTAATTAGTTTGTTTTGACAGCAGTGTGGTAATTAGTTGCAGGGATCGATGATCCATCGGTGTTGCTTAATTAATCGACATTATATTTTGGCATGTGAAAATTTTGATTTGTTGGGTGAATTAACGTGAAAATTTTGATTCTCAGATGTAGTCACATAATTTGAACACCAATGCGAGCAAGGATTTCTATTCAGAAAAAAATTAAGAAATTATAAACAAATTCACAACAATATAAGATATGATGATTCCATTGCCTCGAGACCACAGCTACGTGATCCGGCTATCTCCGAGTATTGAGGAAGTGATTTGGACCCAACATTTGTCTCTAGTCTAGGTCAATATTTGGACCATGCCTGGCCTCTGGCTATCGTGAAGAGACCAATCACCTCATAGCGATTGGTATTTGTCTCATATTGTTGGGCCATTTGTTTTTTCCCTCTTGTCTACCGACGGTGATGGAAAATGGCCATGATTCGCTATACATATTATTTGTCTCGTATTGTTGGGCTATTCTGATCGTTTTCTCCATCTCTCGAATACCGATGATATGATGGAAAAACATACGGTGCTCATGAATCGCTGGAACTGATATATATACAGTTGTCGGATATTGTTGGGCTATTTGTTTTTTTTTCCCTTGGCTACCGATGGTGATGGAAAAACACATATGGTGGCCATGATTCGATTATATAGTATATATTTTGGATACATTATGTAATTTCCCATATTCTTGGCAAAATGTGTGTTAGTGGATCCACCGCATGGCCTACAAGTGGATGATGACAGAGTCTACATACAATTGCGTTTAAATTGGTCTGCGATTTAAACAATTAAACTATAGGATTGCGTTTCTTTTGTCGAGAACACGTATCGGGGTCGAAATAGAATTGAGGTGCGCGTAATGCATTTTGAAAGCGCTGAGAGCCATGGAGAGCTGAAACAGTTTCAGCTCTAATCGACGCCCAAGAGACGGGGGCAATTCAGGACGTACGGTGAGGCAGGCACGTGCCACGCCAATCACACCACCGTACGTCCACAGTGCTCTCTCCTGTGCATGCAGTCCAGTGACATCCGTCGGCTCTGGAGAAGCTGATGCTACACGGCCAGATTCTCGGTAGAAACAACTCGAAATTTGTCACTGAATAAAAACGTTTACCCCTTGATGTATATATGACCGGCCGGCATCAACTAAAGTCCTACTGGGCTGTGATTTGACTTTCCGGCCCATGATGGTTTATGAGCCTCCATATAAGGACATACGTGGGCCCACTTGAGTCTCTTTGGGCCTTAGGGCTTAGATCAATGAAAACCTTGAATTTTCTTTCATTCCTCCTTGCGTAAACATAGGCCTGTTTTACTGATGCTTCTCCTCCCTACGTTCCCAAATAGGATCCTATGCATGGTTTCTTGGACAATATATATTAAGGCACAATCTATCTCTCACTAAGCAATTGGCCCATAGGTGAAAGAGGAGATGCGGGCACGCACGTTATTTGTTGACACTAAGCAACTGGAGAGTTCTGACCAGTTCAGAAACATACATGAGCTAACCTCAGCTCACTATCTGTGCAAAAACCATTTTTCAAGACAGCGCAGAAAGTATTGTGAATTGCAAAACAAAGACAGATTTGGATTTTAGCGATAGAACACATACCAAACATACAAAAGGACATGTTTTCCTTGATCTAAGGGTCTCAAGCAAGTGTCCTCAAGAGTCACATATATATAACAACTAGGCAAATGCCCGTGCTTTGCTACGGGTTTAAAAATTAATGACAAATACATATACACTTAAACCATTCTAACAATATAATAGTCATAATAAGCATGGTTGCATGTTGTTCTCAGGAGGTGTAAAAAGAATTAAATAGATGACCCAACTGTGTAACATTGACTAACTACTTTTTTGTATTAAGTTGAGCTGTATGTACAATTAACATTAATAAAAGCACTAAAATACCATAAGAAAATAACACATTTACATTAATTTTTCTAATAAGCATCCGTGCAAACTAAAAAGCTTGAAAGAATTGACAACTAAAACCTAGTAAGCTCATGATTCCATATACAACACTCCCTCATTCTTGCTCCAAAATCAATTAAGGCATCTAAAATCAGTTAGCGGTGTCGAGCTGTTGCCTGCCTTAAGGCAGAAAATATGGCCCCAAAACTTGAAATTTTCTTGTTAGTAGCACTGAATTCCTTCCTGTGTTGGCCAAAAGCAACAAGAGCCCCTAGGAGCCAGAGACCAGATGGGTATGGATATCCAGAAGCCCTCAATTCCTATGCAATCTGCTGCCTGATTTTTTATATACTCACTGGTAAGCAGCAGGAACAATAGAAGAGTACTTTCCATTGAGCAATGTGGACAAATCGAAAAAAAATCATAAGTGAAAATTTCATAATAACCATACCTTTGCTACAACAGTACAGTATGTGTAACAAGTAGCATAGCCACCCTCACCAGCATGAAAATCAGCCCATGCCTCCTCTCGTCCAAGTAGAATCACTAAATGCAAGTGCAAAACAAGTGTTTTTTTTTATTTAGCTGTCAGCCAAATGCAAAAGAGATGTCAGGCTCCAATAATTTAACACACGCCCACACATTTCCACAAGCAAAACATGTACAGATGGCAGTACAATTGACTTGCAGCTACAGCCGGAATGGCTGCAATTAATCACTAAAAGTTGAAACAATTTTTTTTTTTGAGCAAGTTGAAACAATTATCAGAACAATGACTGCAGTTCATGTATCATCGGTACTCTTATTTAGCTATTTTGTGACTTTTCATTCATCACTGTATGCAAAAGAAAAGGACATTTTCTAGCTACACCCTTTGTTTTTTTGTTGTTTGTACAAACTACTTCCACGGCAGGAGCTCAAGCGGTATCCAAGTCATGCTTTAGAAACCAATTTTCAAGCAAAAGAATCCTGGAACACCTAGCATCGTCTTATAGAATAAGACACCAAGAATAATGTTCTATGTTTTGGGCTGAACCAAACCAATTTTTCGAAACTGTTCTCCCAAAAGGTTGCAGTCCATAAATCTAACATTCCATAGACATGCTTCACAGTTCACACAAATCACTGAAGTACAAATGTAAATTTTTTAATGGATCTCCTTTTGGATAAGATCTGTCACTTGAATCGCACTCTTTGCAAATAAGGAGGCAATAATTTCTTATGGTTTTCTTACACACAAACTTAAAGTTAGAATTCAAAATAGAAGTCGATCTCAAATGGAACGACAATCTGTGATCACAACGCATATTGTTTAACTAAGACTGACTGTAGTACTGTACAGTTTGCCAATTTGAGGTTAACTAAGACAGTTGGTACATTTGATCAGAAACAGGCATATACAACCATAAATTCTCAAGCCATATAAATAAGAAAGCAAGCTGAATCTCAAATCATCATATCTGAAATACAGTAGCACTCATCTAGTCGGTAAGAAAAAGCAAGTTGCAGGTCTGAGCAGCTATTCATGTTCACAAATAGTACACTGCCACAAAACAAGAGTACATGAAGGAAAAAAAATAAATGAGCTGAGTTGATGGCCAATGCAATATGAAACTCTTTTCGCAACAAAAAAAAGCAATATGAAACTCAAAGCCATTGAGTATTATAAAAGTCTCCACTACTGTCAATATCAGACTCCTATGCAAGTTTGTAGTATGCTAATATCAGAATTGGACTTGCAGTGTTCAGGGATTGCAGCTGTAGCTAGCAAAGTATTTTTTATTCCTTAAGAGCAATCATCTTCTAAGCCCGTTTTTATTCTTAATACCACTAACTGACTAAAGATATCGAAAAGATCATCATGGCCTTGTTATACACCAAAAGGAGCATTACAGGGTATGCCGTTGACACCCTGCAGGTATCTAAGAACCTAGCTACATGCCTACATGTAGCAAATTGTAGAGCTCCCTACAAGCACTACAAAATAGTACTGCCACCAAATACGGGAACACTGTATGTTCTAGAATAGCAGGGCTCGTTTGATTTGAAAACAAATCCCTCCTTTCAAGAAAGCAAGGCTATACTGTCCTACACTTATGGTATACAAGTTGCAGATAACACAGCTATAAGCTCTAGAACACTCAAATCCGACCTAGATCTGACTTAAACCAACAAGATTAATTAGGGCTGCGGTAAACTCGCCGCGGGTGAAGTTGGCAGCGGTTGCAGCAGCGAGAGGGCCCGGAGACGGAGGCTCGCTAGCTGCCTGCGTAGTCGATTCCGTGGCCGATGGCCTCCTCCGCCGGCTGCGCCTAGAGACGCCGGTAGGGGCAGGGGGTCTCCCGGGGTTGGAGGTGGATGAGGGGGCAGCGGTTGCAGGGCGGGTGCAGGCGGCCGTACCTCCACTGCGGCCGGGGTGGGTGGAGGCGGGCGGCGGCGTTGGGCGTCAGCGACGGCTCAGGAACCCTAAAGGCAGCAGTGGCAGGGCGGGTGCGGGCAGCAAAACCTCCACTGCGGCCGGTGACGGATGGGGTCGGTGGCAGGGGCAGGGCGGGCGTCGGCGGCGGGCGTCGGCGGCCGACGTTGGGAACTCGGGATGGACCGGAGAGAAGAGAACGATGGTTTTTTTAGCCAGAATAGGAATTTTTTTTTAATTTTAACCCTTTTTTAAAGAAAACTATTTTTAACCCGGGTCAAAAAGAAAATCCAGGAATAACCTCTTTTGGCCGCGCCGCGCCGACGCTCGCGCCGATTTGTATATCGCCGCCGCGCATCGCATCAGCGCTTGCAAGGCAGCTCACGTGGCAAGTTTACATCGCGGCCCACGCCGACGCGTGGCCGCCAAGGCCGCCAGCATATCATGGCGCTGGCGGTGCTAAGCGCTTGATGCGGGCGCGACACCACCCTCCAATGACCTGCGACACCACCCTCTGAGTCGCTGACAGAAGAGAGTGGAGGTGGGATGTGCATGTGACAGGTCTCAGGCATTGATGTCATGCTGTGAGACATGGACGTGGGATGGTGCGCGTGTGTGACAGACTCGAGAGAAGAGAAGCAGGGGTACGGAGTACTAGGGGCTATTAATTTAAAGATTTTTTTTTTTTTGTTATGAGCATGCAGGCGCGGCTCAGCTAGGTACAACGACGGAGCAGGTGGGCGGCAGGCCAGCGCCCAGCGGTGCCTGTGTGACTGTGATTTGTGGTGTTGGCGTGCGTGCGTGAGTTTTGAGTTTTCCATTTTCTTTTATTTTCTTTTTACAAACAAGTGTTCTTTTAGTAAAGTACTCTACATATACAATTAAATAAGTGTTTTTTACTTTAATTATGTGACACAGATATTTATGTTTTAATATATATATTTCATCATAAATATTTCTCAAGAAACACAAAAACCACACATAACGAAGGGAGTACAGAGTATATCATGTACTCCCTCCATCCCAAAAATAAATTACGTTTTGGATTAACAGCGCCATAAGTTTGACTCGATTAGTATAAAATACGTGTAATAGTTATATTTTTAATAAATTTATTAACAACTATACTTAAAGATCTTTGTGATGATACTAATTGGTTAACATAAATATTTATATATTTTTAATATATAATTACTAGCGATTGTTTCGGAACCAAAAACGCGTCATTTATTTTGGTGCGAGGAAGTATATTCGCAGCCCTACTTCTACGCATGCACCGCACACACATCACCCCATCACATCTCCTCTCTCCCTCCCTCTCTTACTTTTTGCTTTTTGCATGCACCTAAGAAACGCCCGCCTCCCACACAACTTTTTGCATAGTGTGTTTAGATGCATTAAATGCACCAAAATTTCCTACACGCCAGCGCTAGCAAGACATGCGATCTGGCGAAAATGACAACGACTTAAGACGCTTCTCTCTTTCTATCCCAACGTAAATTGCGTTGACCGGGAGATGCGATCACGGCACTACTGCGCCCGCGCCGGGAGCACCGCCAGCCATGATCTGCGGTGCGGCGGCGGCAGACCGCCACGTCGGCGTGGACCGCGATGCAAACTCCCGTGTCGTGTGTCCGCCCCGCCCACAAGACATGCATGGCGGCGGCAACATGCAAATGCCCGCTAGCTACCGCGGGCGCGGCCAAAAAGGGTTATTCCCGGATTTTCTTTTTGACCCGGGTTAAAAATAGTTTTTCTTTAAAAAAAGGTTAAAATTAAAAAAAATCGAGAATAGTGCGTAGGGTTTTTTTTCTTTTTTTTTTTTTTTTGAAACTTGAGAGCGGAGGTTTTGCCGGGCGGGGCCTGGGAGCGGGCGGGATCTTTCGCTCGCCCGGCGACGATTCCCTTTAGCACGTTTCACTTCACCCGGGGACGATTGTCTTTCCTATGTTTTAGCTGTAGAGATTCCTTCGCTTTCATGCGCATTTCAAGCGGCACAGATTTTATGTGTAAATTATGTGGAAGATCGGAATATATAGATACGGCGATACAAAATTCTTAGCAAGTATATCTTTCCAGTACCCTGATCTATAACATGCGACCTCAACTTCTGCATTAAAAAAATAGCGTCAGAATAATGATGTGGTTAAATACTCGAAACGTATTAATAACTTTGTAAAACAACTACGAAATCAATCTATCAAACATGCTTTGCTAGCATTCAAAGTCCACATGGGAGATAGCTAGATTACTCGTTGTAGTCAAGCAACTCTTTTTTTCACGATAACGCCTTGGCGCATATTTCATTAAGTGGAAAAGAGTTTTGAAGCTACAAGAGGGGGAAAACGGTAGTCGAAAGATTACCGAACCCCGACACCCAGAACGAATTGAAAGATTACATCGTAACAGATTTGGCGACAACCAGTCAAAGAGAACTAATCAAGCTGCTAACAAAAGCAACGAGTGTAGTCAAACAGCTCATGGGAAAGTTTCAGGAAGATACAAGCGTCTGCTGTTTAGGGCAAGTACCATGACGTTGGGAACAAAAAAAATGATACTTTGCTCCATCAACGACGTCGAATTCGATCCTCCCCGGCCGCCAACATTGCCATTGTGGTGAGACACCACCCTTTCTCATCCTTTGCTCACCACGTGTTCGATGGAATGCCCCTAACCTAATTGACTCGACCTCGCTCTTTCTTTCTTCAATTTTTTTTTTTTTTTTTTTTTTTTTTTGAGGAAGCTTTCTTTCTTCAATTATATCCTGATCTAATTCAAATAGAACCATGGTGGCCCATATGTATATATGTTTCATGTCAGGTTTATGGGATCCCACCTGCTTGTTAATTAGTTGGGTGGGCTAGACGACCAACATATAAGACTTTTGTAAAGTTCATGCCACTAACCACGGGTACGCGTTAACCCATTTAAGAGAAGCGGGAATTAAAATGTAAGTAGATTGGTGAGAGTGTCATTGCTTCACTCAGTGTGAGCAAAAAGGATATATGAGCCGTTTGGACTTTATTAGGACATTAAAATTTAAATGGTGTGAATGTTGAGCTTCATGGTTATACAACCATACGTGCATGTTAGGCGTGTGGAGATGTGCCATATGTCTGGCATGATGGGCGCTACAAGGCACATGATGTATCCATATGTTGTGGTGTTCCAAGTGGGAATGTTCCTAGCCGTTTACTCCACTGCACATAGATGAGGACATTTGGCGCTGATTTGAAGGGGAGGGGGTGGATTTTTCATGATTAATAAGCTTTCATTTAGGCTCTATGCTAACACATGTCAGAGGCAGCAACACAAAATTTTCTTTGATTGAGGGAACCAACAATACATCTTTTTTTCTCAAAATATAGTCAAATTTAAACATGAGGGGTTGTCGATCTTGGCCCTCCACCCCTGATATATGATCATTACTGAGGTTCCATTATAACCGATTCAACCCCCTTTTGGGCACTCACATGGAACTTTCACTTGGCAACAATCATTTTAGGTTTTATATAGTATGATAGGTTTAATTTTTGTATGGAATTGTGGTTAGAATTTTAAAATATCTATTGTTTCTATGGTAAATTTGTTTACCCACTACTCCACTAGTGAGTTGCTGTCATTGAGTTATTCACACCTTCAAGAGCAACTCTCAACGGATTCATTATATATGGTGGCAAATTTCACCTTTTCTAGGGATATGGAGCTCGGCTAGTTATTGTCAAATTGATGTATGGACTTGTTTGTTACTAAATCCGTTCCAAATTGTAGGTCGTTTGACTTTTTCAACCTCAACTTTGACCGTTCGTCTTATTCAAAAAATTTATGCAAAACATCAATTTATTTGTTGTGGAATGCTTTATTAATAAAAGTTCTTTAAAACCACTTAAATTTGACTATGTTTACACAAATGTTTTGAATAATATGAATGGTCAAAGTTGGGGTTGAAAAAAGTCAAACGACTTACACTTTGGAACGGAGGGAGAGTACAACTTAACGGATGGATTTGGTGACTAGAACTTGATGTATAGACTTGCGATACTTGCAAATCACAATATATTTTGGTGTAGCGAACTGTGATGTATGCTCGTTTGACATGTATTCCCACCCGTTTAATTCTAAAATAAGCACTAGCAAATATTTTCATAGCCAGTTGTATCCTATAACCACCGGCGATATAGCTAGGTTTCGATCGATATGCCGATTATACCATACAAGCGCTAGGGCCAGAAACATGCATATCATCATCGATTCCATAACGGCAGTGATAGCTATTTGCCCTGTACCGCTTCCAAAACCCCGACAGTGTGATGACTTCGAATCGACAGCGACGATGGACAGCTCAGCTATCGACAAATATTAGTGCAGTATACATAACAAATATGAACACTATAATATATGAGTTGTCACAAGAACATTGCAACATTGTGATGATAATCAAGCCATGCATAGTTAAATTAAAATCTTATTGATGATTCTGGAAGTAAAAAACCTTCACTTCCTGGCACTGCAGTGATTCAAAATTGATTGTAGAAAGTAAGCCAAACTATGTGACCATATAAAAGGTCTCTTCTTCTTATATATGTATCTATATAGCCTTGTATCATGTGGCGAATTAAACAATATCACAAATAATAATAATTCAATGCCTCTAAAACTTATCATTCTATAGCATAAATCTTCAGCAGATAGGAGGCAGATCAAGGGAGCTCCAGAGAAGCATGTCACCGTCTACTGCTTTCGCCTCCTGCGGGAAGTCGTCGTTGGCTGCTTTCGGCGAAGAGCTCGTCGCTTCCGACGAGAAGCTGTTGCTGCAGCTCGAGCACTCCTCATGGCCTTCCACTTCTTGCTGTCTCTGCTCCTGCTGCTGCTTCTTGTTCCTGCACGCGTCCCTGAGGCCGGAGAGCACCAGCTCGTGCTGCTTCCCAGCAGCACTGCCGCCATGGCCGTCGCCGATGCGCATGCGGAGGCACTCCGACACCCCGCTGAGCGCGTAGAGCGACGCGGAAATCTTCCTCTCGTACTTCATCCTCTTCATCACCTCGTGGATCGCGACCGACGACGGCTCGCCGGCGCCCTCGCCCTCGCCGCCATAAGTAGGCGGCGGTGGCTCCATGTCGACCACCGCGTCGTCGTCACCGAGGTCGGCTGCCACCATTTCGAACGGCGAGTACTGCAGCCCCGCCGCGTCGTGATTAGCCTCACCATCAGCCGGTGACGGGCGCTTGTCCATGAACGCAAAGTCCAGCGGCGCCTCTTCCTCCTCCTTGCAGGCCACAACCTCCTCCTCGCCGCCGTCGCCCTCCGTTTCTTGGGATTGGGAGCAGGTGGACCCCTCCTCGTGCTTCACGTCGCTGGTGCTGTCGTAGCTGAGGAAGTCATCGACCTGGAAGCTGTACTCCTCGGGGCCACCGCCGGCGCCGTAGCCTTGCTGGTGGTGGTGGTGCTGCGCTGGCGGCGCTTCCTGCTGTGTGACACCGACAGCACTCGCACTGCGTGCTTTCTTGAGGCGGAGGAGGAGGAGGCTGGTGACCTTGGAGGGCAGAGCGGACGGTGCTACAGCAGCTGCAGGCGCCAGCTGGTGCTGTTGGTGGTGGTGGGACGGCGGCGGCGGCATGACAGCAGCAACGGCGCCGGGGACGCGGGGCCAGAAGTTGGTGCGGGTGTTGGAGCCGCGGAGGAGGCAGGCGGCCTCGTCGTAGGCCCGGGCGGCCTCCTCGGCGGTGTCGAAGGTGCCGAGCCACACACGCGGATCTTCTGGATGGTGTCCTTGATCTCGGCCACCCACCGGCCGGAGGGCCGCTGCCGCACGCCCACGAACCGCTTCCGGCCCCGCTGCGCTGCCGCCGCCGCTTGTGCCCACGATGACTGATCCGTTGTCATCGCCGCCGCAGATGCTGGCGCAAAGCTGCTGGCGCCGGTGGCGAGGATGTGGTGGTCGTCGGCGAAGCTGGGACACGCCTTGCGCTTGAGCGCCATGATGGCCCTTAGCTGGAGGTGTGGCGAAGGTGGTGGTGGTGAAATGCTCTACTTGTGCTGCCAGGTGCTATGGGGTGGGTGAGCAGAGTATAAATAAGGGTTTGATGCATGAACTGGGTGTTGTTGCTTGTGCAAACAGTGAACGCGTTGTATGTAATCTTGATGGCTACTGCCTTGGACTCTTGGGAGCTTTACAAATGGAAGCTGCTGATAAAGAGGCTGCTGCTGAAAACGTACCTGAACATGTAAGCCTGGGGTTTATATTGATCATGCTTTTACTACTTGATAATTTCTTTGTCTGAAAGTTAGCACAGGGTCAGACTCTCTTTATTTTTTTTTTCTGAAAATCGCTTCGATTCTTTACATTTTGAGATAGATCGAGAGAGTACAACATTCCTGATTTATCCACGAGAATGGCATTCATAGAGCTACTGTAAGATCTTGTTGAAACTTTGCACTTCCTACGCTGCGATATATATATAATTTGAACCACGACTGTACTAACAAAGACATATCCTTTTCATTCACTGATTTCGTTCAACAGAAAGTGACCTATAGGCGACAGACCTACTTGTCTAGTGTTTTATTGTTACCGTCTCGTCCAGGGTACGCACATTTTTATATATATTCTTTATATTCTTGTCACAACTCGAAGGGGTCCTTGAAATATACTCCCTCCGTCTTTAAAATATTTGTAAACTACGCTTCTCGAAATAATTTTAATAAATTATATATTAAAAATATCAATATTCATCATACATAATTAGTATTATTAGAAAGATATTTGAACCTAGTTTTCCAACAAATTTATTTGAAGATAGAAATGTTGCACGTATTTTGTACAAATCGAAATAAAAAATTGTGCCACCTAAAAAAAAAAAACGACTAACATTTTGGGACGAGAGAGAGAGGGGACGCTATTATGTCGCGTCATGACGCATGAAAACCTTTTCCGTCTACCATGCGTGAGGATGTACACTTGGTCACATATCCGATCTTCTTTGAATTTCCTTGCCCTTGGCCTTCCATTTGGGACTCACTTGACACTTCGGGTTTCAATCCTATATATATAATACTCATATTAATTCAGTATAACGGAGAGATGACGTGGTATACGCCACTATAGTGTCTTTTGTGTGCATTATTATATCTTCCATGACACGTAATTCATTAACAGAGACGGGTATCTTTTTTGCTCTAAATTAATGTATTATGAAAAGTACATGTTATAATTTATCTAATGATGTTTATTTGATATTTATAAATGTTGATGTGTTTTTATTTGTAATTGGCCAAACTTCAAATACTAAAATATGGTATTGCTCTAGAATTGTATTCTTTCATAGACGGAGGGGTATGGTGGATTGGGGAAGAAGTAAGGAGAAGAAAGGGACCCTGACGCCTCTATTATGCTTTGAAGCTTTGACGAGGTCCATGATACGTCCAAATATCATATTTTGGTTGTTTCCAAAACTTCAAGGTGACAAGCCAAATCAATTGTTTATCTGCTGGTATCTTTGTGAGCTTGAATTGGTCAAGTGGCCTAATTTGATGCAACTTGCTACAATAAATAACTATAGTCGACTTGGATTCCAACGCCGGGAAATTCTGGATTGAAACTGAAGTCCACGCGCTACGGGAAATTGAAATCCAAACGCACTGTACTACAAAATAACTAGCATGCTAGTGGTCTTTGCGGTCTCAGATTAAAAAAAAAAAAAAAAAGTTGCCATATCGGGATGAGTATATGTATATGGTTGAGTGTATGCGTGCGTGTGGGCGTCTGTATTGTACTGTGTAACTCTTAAAAAAAAATTAATTTAAAGCCTTTGAGAAATGTTGGTGGTAAATATATATTTCTATATTTCATTATCATGATGAAAAATGTTCCTTTAATTCTTGACTCATATAGCAAGAAGTCATTTAACACCACATTAATATGCATTATAATATTTTGTATAAGTTGTTACTTTATATAAATCCATACATTAGTTTTGACTGAAATTATTATAATATTTATCTATATTGAATTATTGATAACATTAATATAAGCGCTTTATTTTAAAATATATTGGTTGTTGCATGCATAATTCTTGGATAGTATCTTGGGTAGTGGAAAATGTTATTGTAAACGCTTCATGATTAAGTCGTCATGGGTCACTTATAGCCAGCTAGTACTCCCTCCATCTCAAAAAGAGTATCGTTTTTAGGTTTCCAAACATCGTGTTTGGTTGTTCGTCTTATTCAAAAAGTTTAAACAAACTATAAAATAAATAAATCAATATTAAAGTATCTCTAGTGATAAAATAAGTCATAACAAAATAAATAATATTTATGCAAATAATTTGAATAAGACGGATGGTCGACAACAAATCAACAAAACCTAAAACGACACTTTTTTTGAGACGGAGGGAGTAGTTCACATCAATATAAGACAAATTCATTTTGCATAGAGGTTCATAAATTCATTTGAGAAACTAATAAATATATACACATCTTACATCACTGGTGCGACCAATTCGAAGCAACTCTATCTAGGCACAAGTGAACAAAACTGAACCGGAATTTCGAAGCAGATTTACGATCACAAGGTGTATAACTTTGGGAGACATGCATGCTTAAACAACGAATAGACATGACAGTTCATAGGGTGGAATCCTGGATCTACAGCTATTAGAGAGAATTATTACCATGTTTAAACCAGCAACGCTTTCATCTCATCTCCTCTATCTTGTCATTTCTGAGGAAATCATCCAGATGATGACGGTGTATCCGATGCGGCAATGCCCTTTCTACGGCTTCTTTTTAACCAAAAGTTGGTGGCTTCATTTGAGGCAGCTAGCGCTGAAACTAGTCTGATTTGAGAGTGATCGAAGAGACAAACACAAATGGTCAATCGTGCATATGTGATAGTGATGTGGAGTTGATTTAATTTAGGACAACTAGCCGTGAGTTGTAATGGAAACAAAAAAAATGTATGTGCATCAAATGGAATTAAAAACAAAACTATGATTACATATATATCACCAAGTCCTGAGAGAGTGTTCATGCATGCAATTGTCCATCAATCCTCTTTGTGGTATGAGCAGTGTGTTGTCTTGGAGCCATGGCACAACCATGATCAACAAATCGAAATAAATAGTACAACCTTGGATTAAATAAATTGTGCCTCACACATTCAGATATATTGTATAAACCCTTGCCGCTTTATATTTTTCCGCCACCTATTGGCGATTATGTCTAGTGTTTCTCCAAGGCGGATGCGACTCCTCGCCGTGTCTCTCCTTAGTTTGTAACATTTTTCACTTCCACTTAATAAAACACGTGCTAATGCACGCTTTTGAAAAGAAAAATGAAATCAAATGACGACATACATGAAGCACATGATGATGGCTATACATGGCCATCGGGCCATGCTTGCCAGCCTGGCGGCACATCGTGTCGGCGTCGTCTTTGGCGCCGTGCTCGTGCTTTCGTGCAGCGCCGTACGCCCCCCAACGCACGGTTCGTGGGCGTTGAGCCGTACGCCGCAAAACTACGGCGGGTGGCAGCGTCGCGGCACGGGAGGAACTACGGCGGGTGGCGTCGTGGCGCAGCGACTTCGCGTTCGCTTCGTGTCTTTAACAGGGAACAGGGGAGGGAGACGGGAAATGGGAGTGGAAGTTAGAGCTAGAAGGATGGAGCGTAGTGGGCTTTTAGGTCTTCAAACAGGCCTTAGTAGACATGCATGCTGTACAATTGAGTAGGCCTTTAAGGAGGCACCGAGCCGCCACCGGGCCACCTATTCAACCGGGCCGTGCCGTGCCGTGTCATGGGCGGGGTGGCGGCCCAAGCATGACCTAGTGCCTCGGGCCGCATCGTGCTTGGGCCGTGCCAAATCAACGGGCCCCGCGGGTCGGTCGACGGGCTACGGGCTGTATGGCCAACTATAATGATGGCCCTACAAATCCTCATTTTTAGTACTGTTGCATGCAGACATAGCAACATTTTTTTTGCTATAGGTTTCTTGGCCTATATATATATATATGCCACTTTTCATGCCTTTTGCGTGCTTTTCGCTCGTTACTCTCTTTCTTCTTGGTCACCGATTTCGAGCACAGTTATAAATGTTGAGCGTTGAGTTAGATCTACGTAACTTGCAAACCAGTTTAACTATGACCCGCTGAGGAACGATTATATTAGGGAGAATTCATATGTCCATTTTTTGAGGCGTTATCTGTGTTTTACATGATGGGTCAGTCAGATTCGTGCACGCTAGCTGTGACCCAATCAGGGCCCGTGAACCTGGTACTAGGGCCTCCGTATACTCGTGAGCTACGACGCAGCCCAACAGGGGCAATAGGAACGCTCTGCAAGGCTTGGGCCGGATTGAGGCCGACGTACGTTAGATGGTCCTGCCCGAGCCCGACGCCGAGGAAGAGGACCGATCTTGGCCCACCCATGCACAGCACAGGCCTGCTATGGCATGTTGTCGGTTCGTGTTTGTTGGCAGGAATTCCTTGTTGGCACGACGAATCGGGGCATCAGTTTGACGACATACAGAAAGATGTGTCCGCACGGACATATGATGCGTGCGCGCAAAACGTCATGCGTGTCAAATCCAAGTAAGTATTTTTTTTTATTACTAACTAAATTGATGGTAAGGAGTTACTTATGTTTGTTTGTTTTTTTCAAAAATTGATCTGATGATGGTAATAAGGAGTTACTTATGTTTGACTTTTTTCACGGCCACGCCGACCCCGTGCCTTCGGGCGCCGCCGTCGGTGTGGACGCTGTGTGGAACAACCGCGAACGCCGCCGGCGGTCGGGCGCCAAGCGTTCGACCGGCTCCGTCGTCGGCGGGGGATGGATGGGGGCGGGCGCCGACTTCGTTGGTCGCCGTGGTCTCCAGCGCCGTCGCTGCCCCTCTGGAGGCGCCCTACGGCCGCCCGGGTGCCCGCGCCCCTGCGGCTCAGTCCACGGTCGGCGCGTGTCCCCGCACACCTGCGCCTTGGTCGCGGGCTAACCATCGTGCACCGCACCTTGGTGACCGACATTGCCACCTTGAGCGGGACCTTTGCCACCGCCCGACGCGTGACCTTATCGGCGCTGAGATGGCTTCACCCACCGTCTGGAGGCGCGAAGGTCGCCGCCGCCGCACGCCGTCGTCGCCACTCGACACACCGCCTTCGCTCGTCGGCCTCTGCTTCAACTGCCTTGTCGGGGACCATCGCGCCCGGTGCTCTTCTCCTCGACCCACGCGTTCCTTCGCCGGCACGGCACCGAGCAAAGGGACTGCGAGGCAAGTCCACCGCCGCCGCTCGCGAGCGCCCGGGCGCCAAGCCGGCCCACGGCCTTTCCTCCGGACGCCACGCGACATCAACCGCCGTGGGGATGTCCGGGAACCTTCGGGGCATCCGAAGAAGCCATCAGCTCCCTTCTTTGTCGGACAAATCCTTCCGTCGGCCCGCCACCGCCGGACGTCCTGGAGGTTCGCACGCACCTCCTTCCACCGGGTTGCTTCGCCGCGACCGCCGCTCAGCCGCCATGCCTCGCCTCGACTCGCCCCCGGACCGGAGCCGAGACTGCTGCACCACGCCCGGCGCCCGCAGCGTTGTCGCCCACGGTAGGCACCGGTTGCGCCGACCGGGTGGGCCGACCTTGTCGACGCCGAAGGCTAGCGGCGCCCCACCCCCCATGCTCGCCGCGCATCGGAACGCCAGGACGAAGCGAAGCCGTGCTGGGTCGCCGCCACAACACCGACCCGCTAGGCGACGCGCCCCGACGAGCGGCAGCTCCCTCGGTACCCCGACACCGGTGGCGCCACCGTGGCGGACACACCAGCCGTGTCCATGTCGGGCCGACGCGCCGCGACGCCAGGGTCAGGGGTGACCTGCGTCGATGCTGAGTTCATGACCATAGCGACGGATGTCACACCACCGCGCGGCCGACACCTCTTCCCGTTGATGTCAGCGGCGGCGACCCCGGTGGACCCGCTGCCGCCGCCCCCGGAGCGGCATCCTCCCACCGGGCCTCAATCACGGCCGTCGTCGACTCCCCTCAAGCTGCCTTTGGGCAGCCGCTCATCTCGCCGCCGTCGCCACTTCTGCGACTTCCCGGGCGATGAGTGGATCCCCAGGCGTAGCACCCGCCTGGCGGCCAAGTCGATCTTCGGGGACCCGCGGCCGGAACGGAGGGCCCAGCGGGTCCTCCTCAACAAATGGGAAGGCCGTCCCGACAACGCTTCCTCGTCCACCCCCGATGACGCGGTGGCGGACCGACTCCTCAGCCACTTCAGGGGACACGTCCCGGATTACAAGCGCCAGGCCGTGAGCGTGCTCTTCCTGATGCGCCGCCCCCGTCGCGGCAAGCCTCACAGGCGCTGACCGCCGACTCCGTGTTTTAGGCTTAACCTTCGGTCGCACAGTTAGTGTATTCTTTTAGTAACAACTATCGACGCACCACCATTTAAGCCGGTGCCTTATGTTAGTGTGCCCGTCTTGCGTGCGTCCGTGCATCTCGCTAGGGCTCTCGCAAGGCTGTAAGAACTTTCTAACTTCTCTTAATACAGTACAGGCAAGTGCCTGGTTTTGAAAAAAAAAATATAAAAGCATGCCTCTACACGACGGCCGGGCGGCCGTATGCAACAGCCGTCGAGTCGGTCGGTATACATATAAATTTTATATACATGTACATGCATTGTGCATAGCTGATCGACGGGCGACCGCTGACCACCGGACCCAGTGTGAGTGTGTGGTGCACGTATTATTGGTCCACCAACTAATAACACACGTCTTGATCGAACCCGCGCAACATCCAACACGCATGCAAAGCTGGTGCTGGTGGCAAACTTAGTTGGTGACCAGAACGCGTGTCCTCACCTCACCGACAAAATTCCCCACCAGATGAACGCGGAGCGTCAGCGTCGCAAGCTTCACACGGACCCGGCCGCCGGCCGGCCGGCCGGCAGCCAGGCTATATATATACACAGGTAGATACAAGGGATGGATTGCACACACACAGACACACACCTTGTCATTCGCCCGGCCGCCGGCACACAGCGTCGTCGTCTGCGCAAACAACAAGCTGCTATAGCACCGAACCTACGTGAAGAATCTAGGCAAGGTTCGCGCAACCAGCGCAAGCTAAGTCAGCCATGGCCAGGAGCTTCGCCACGACGACCTGCGTCCTCGCCGTGCTTCTCGCCGGCTGTCTGCTCGTGGCCGCCGCGGACGCACGTCGTCTGCTTTACGACGGTGACACGGCGATGCCTCCGGCTCCAGCGATGGCGTACGCCGTGGGCTATGTCAACGACATGTCCCCGGCGCTGGCGCCCGCGCCCGTGTCCGGCACCGACGACGACGACGACCTCGCCGGCCGGATGCTTTTCCATGGGCGAGGGCTGCTCGACACCGGCATCCGCTTAGCCGGGAGGCTGCTTCTTGGCGTCGGTCTTTAATTTCAAAATTCATATATATGCACGTATATGATGCCTTCTTCAATTCGACTCCGTGAATTGTGTGTGCTTGATGACTTTGTTGTACCATTAATTACTACTATTATTCATATATTTCATATCATATCCCCCAGCCAGTATAGTGGCCAGTTGTTTAATTTTGACGATGATATTATATATAGTTATAATCAGTGTGTATCACGCCAGATTATCGATCTGTCAACAGTGTTGATATATATGTGTGTTTTTCGTGTACGAGGAACGTAAGCAACCTTCAATTTTGTTTCTTGTAATGTGGGCAAATTAAAGCTTGATCTCTCTGCACGTTCATTCTTTCTACTGCATGGTAAGAAAAGTATCTTGAGCAACCACCACCTTCAAGCATCCGAGATGCTCTAAGTTACAATATATTACGTATATACTAGTTAACTGCTGCCTGGCCCTGATCCTACACAACCTCTGGGAGGCGAATGCGTCTATATATAGTAGCGAGTTGTTAATTATTAAATATATGTACTGACTTGCAAAGTTATTTTTAGCTTCAGCTGATTAATCTTATATATATCCATCAAATGTGGTTTGTATTTTGACCCTCACACATATATTATATATAAACTTGTGCCTTCGATGTTAAATGTTCAATATATAGTAAATGCTTCGCTCCCTTAGCATTCATTCATTCATCAGACCACCGTGTACAGCATGAATACATTGCATTCATGTACAAAAAATATAGCGCTACAAAGAGAAAAATACCTCGTCTCACACCTCGAGTGGTAGAGTGAAGGGGGGAAAAAGAGCTATCAATTGAGTCCTAAGCTCGAGTTGACAAAATTAGCTAAAACACGAAGTGTATATTGCATTTTATATGTGACGTTAGCACTTTTGCCGTGCAAAGTTGCTCGTAAATTTATGAACTTTAGGTAATGGTTCGGCACCACAGGAGGAGGTTCCATTGTAGTCTTCACCTCGACTACAATGTAACTTCCTTAGCGTAAGACATCATGAGAGCTCTGATCACGTCAGCAACGTCACAACACCCTCGGTTCTTAAACTTATCATACTAAACTTAGGTGCTGTTTGGTTGTATTATGTAAACGTTAACGCAAACAGTAATGGAAGACGTCGCAAATGGAAACAAATTAAACAATTACTGACTTTATTTGGTTTATGACCGTAAACATATAATGGGATTAAAGAAACAATAGGGAGATGCGCTCGAGGCGAGCGGCGGCGGTGGTATCGCTGATAACGCTCCGGGACGGGCGGGGTCGGGAATGAATGGGCTGTAATTGGATTATAGGGTACCTAATACCGGAGTAGGCCCAACCAAACATCAGTATTGATACCTATTATCTTCTGTAATCTGATTACGTTACATTCCGGTGAACCAAACAGCACCTTAGGCTCTTCACTAGGCTACTTAAGTCATCAAACAATGTGTTATAAACCTTATAAATCTTTCTTTATGTCTTATAAACATTGTTTTGACAAAATATAATACTTGACCTCTGTGTTTATATGCACATAATATGACACACGGTCCAAGGGGCGGAGCTAGAGCAAACTTAAGGGATGTGTCATTGCCTTACGGATGCCTATATTTTTTTTATATAGTGGGAATGCAAATATGGTGAAAATTTAGCTATAATATATGTTTAACACCGCTCAAGGGACAATCATGAATTTCTAAAATCAAGAATTTTTTTTTACCGATGGAGTACTATTTCTGTTTTTATTGGCTTAACTCTTGAGTCTGTGGCCGCATCCAGTCAAATCTATCTGGCCTAGTCCATAGTGCTTATAAAACCTTTCTCCTCCGAAGGTGGCCTACTCCCCAACCCAAACCCCCGCCCCCCCGCCAGCGCCACCGCCAAGATTTCGTTGGCAAGTGGCAAGACAAGAAGAACCCAGACCCCCCCCGCCACTTCTCTCTTCCTCTCGCGCCGCACCGTCGGACGATCTCTGAGTCATCGGGCGAAACCGCGGCGCTTCGCATCGCGTACCACCACCACCGCAGCCCCCGCCCGCCGCGCACCGCTGCCTCTAGAACGTCCCTGGTTTGGCCTCGAAGCCCCGCCCCTCCCCGCTCGTGTAGGAAGGAATTGTGTGTTGCTTGGTTCTTTATTTCTTGGATGGCGACTCAACTTTCTTGTTCCTTGCTTTGGTTGGGCTTGGGGAATCATCGAATTGGCCCACGGAGCATGTTAGGCATCTGTTCTTGTCTCTCCTCCCAATGGCGGAGCGCTAGGGTTCTCACACCGGGCACTCTTTCGTGGCCAATGTGTTTGGGCTCCCGGGCCAATAGATGATGTATATTGTAGGTTCTTTGGATAAATTCTGAACAAAGAAAAGGGTTGGTTTTTCTTGCTTTCGGTGTTGAATTGCTCGATAACCCCGAATAGGATTGATTCTCTTTAGCTTCGGATAGATCAATCTTGGTTCTCCCTTGGTGCCAGTGCCAATTCATCTCAAGATAAAAGGCGTTATTCAACTCCTCACTTTGGTTAGGATTCGAGCTTGTGAATTCGTGTTCGATCTCAACTGTATGAAGTATAAATACTTCTTCCGCTTTTCGCTTGCTTTCGGTCTAGATGGAAATTATGACATTAATTGGATGAAAGTCTCTCGAGCTATTGGTTATTATTGCATCATTGCTTAATAATTGCTTATTTGATAAATTCATAGTGTTGGTTAGTAGGTTCACCGGTAGCTGCTTGCGGTGGCGAGCCCGAAATTTTAAGTTGGGTAAGGCGGTAGGCCGAGGGGAGGAAAAAGCACGATCAAGAGGAGGCGGAGGTGGCGAGGAAGAGGATGAAGCTTGCACGCGTGTCCCACGGCCCGCATCCATGGGCGCGACGGAACCTATGCAGCAACCCTCGGCGGCAATGGCGGCGGCGGAGCGTGGAAGCGATAGAGAGGTGGGGGCGGGGCGACATAGGGGTAGGGTTTACGTGCGTGTATTCATATGGGTGAATGTGCATGCGTGTTGTGAATGTCTCGTTATGCTTTGTGTCATTCTAAAAAGAAAGAAAAGTGGGCGGATGCACTTGGCGCCCGGGTAGACGGAGGCCGGTGTCGCATGGAGAGGCGGCGATGGCGGCTCGGAGGCTAAACGGTAGAGAGGCAATCGGCAACCGGGCCAAACTAGGAACGGGCCCATTTATCATGAGACTATCATGAGGCGAGGGTGAGGAGGCGTGCACACGCCGCGACCTCGAGCGGCGTGTCGCGGATGAGGGCATGGCCGTTCTGGCGAGCAAGAGTACGCGGGCCCGCGGCGTAGTGGAGGAGTTGGGGCGAATCGTGGAGGATCTGGGCTGAGAACCGAACCGTGAATGAGCGATGTCGCGGAGCGATCGTCGCGGATTCTATACGGAGTCGTATATAAACTTCCCTAACCCTTCTATAATACAAGGTGTCCCCTCTCGCTCTCGCTCTCCGACGAGGCAACAACGCCCGCCGCCGATCTTTGGAGGTGCCGCTTCTATCAGTGCCGCCTCTTTCTCTCTCTCTCTCCCTCTCGCCCCTTAGTTGACATCTGCCGGGTCCTCCTCTGCTCATCCTCTTTCTTCTCTCTCGCCTCCTCTTTTGCTTTCTTTGGATTTTGAGTCGTGGCGATGGGGCGCCCGAGGATTTGGGCGCCTAGGCGGCGACTTATATATCATACATGGGATCCATCATACATATATCAAACATATACTCATTTTTCTCTCATAATAATTGGGTAATACCCATGCATCCACCGGATCCTCCCATGGTCGCTTGCATCGAAATCTTTTAATTGTAAAGCTATTGTTTGTATTACTATTTGTTGGTTTAATAATTAGACAATCGGTCACCGCCAATTCTTGATCCTTGTCAAGTCTTTGCTACCAAATTTTGGCAATAATGCTATATTTAGTCAATGCAAAAAATTGGCACCTCTCAACTCGATGTTCTTATTATTTTACGAGAATTGGCAACAACTTGTTTTGTTGCGCTAATGTTTAGGTAAGATACCATTATCTTACTACTATAGCTAACGCCAAATCTTGATGGACCGACTTTGTAACTACTAACTACCTTGCTAGACTCCAAGAAAGGGTTGGTTCTTTCGGTGTGGTCTCCAATGGAGAAAAAAAAAGGGCCTCGAGCCCCTCACGAGAACCGGAAATGAATCTTTGCGCGTGTACAAATACCTCCAGAATCGGGTTTGTAACCACCCTCTCACATCTCGTTCGGATATTAGCATTACATGTTTGCCGGTTCTTTCATGGGTAAATTATGATCATTGTGTTTGCCGGTGTTGGTTTGCTTAGTTCGAGTGAAAACCGGAGGATTTATGTCTAGAGAACAAAACAAAATATGCGGGGTTCGGGGAAGCCGCAGGAACAAGCATTTTATGAAATCATCTATTACCATTATGTTCCATAAATTTGGTTGGTTTGTGGGTAGCGTCCGGGTCATTCATTGTCATGTTTTGGTTTCATCAAATTGCTTAGTGCATCTTAAGTTCTTTATAAATATGAACCTGGAGACACCGTACTTCTAATTTAAATAAAACTTTAATGGTGCTTAAATATCTCTTCTTTGTTTTCAAGGCAACATGATAGTAGATCCTTGTATAGCTTCTTCTTGCATAGCAAGTAGCTAGAAGAAGTATGGAACACTGGTTAGATAAAATATGGTGTTTTACGTGAAACATCCGGAGTTAGAAAAATTATTGTGCTCGGTTCATTATTACCTTGTAGTATGGAACATGGTTTGTTAAGAAATCATGATAGATTATCTTTTGTTTTCGGGGATTACTAGAATATGTGCTTTGCTTGGTTCATCTTTGGGACAATTAACAAAGATTGTGCGGGTTCTTTATGTAGCTACATCATGTTTGTTTATATAGTCAAACAACTTATTGAGCAAAGTGGCAACATACCAATTCTTTATAAGTTAGGATTCGAATAATAAAGTGTTGTTGGCTTGTTGCTTTGTTTGATATGAAGAGAAACAATGGCTGATTTCAACCTGTACATACAAACTAGGTAGGAGAACTGAATAAATGGCAACATTTTCTTCCTTGGTTGGAGCGTTCCTTCTTTCATGCCACCATGTCCGCCTTACATGATAATTTAATATTGGACTTTTCTCTCTGTTTTTTTGTTTTACGTGTTGTTTAGGTTTTTATGTCTTAATTAAAGCATGTAAATTTTTACAGAAGGTCTATTCTGAAAAATAAGTATTCCATGTTTAAATGTTTTATTTGTTCAATATGAAATTGCGGGGATTTGTGCATACAAGATTCAATTTCTTCTACGAGGCGAGGCATTGGAAAAGGCAACATCCGGGGAATGATCCCACAAGGTGCCTTGATCAGAAATCGTGCGAAAAGGTCTTGATGACGTTGAACTTGAAGCAAATGTAAGCTAATTTACCTAGTCCGCTGATGATCGGTGTGTGATGATCTGGCAACTCCTAACATGTTTTCTTCTATTTGTGTCTGTAGTCCGAGATTGGCAAAATGATGATGAGCACCACTTTTTGAATCTCCGGACCTAATGACCAATGATTTAGATGAGTGACAAAGAAAATTACCAAGAGTGGGATGCAATCGCTTCGTAAAGAACGACAAAGAGCGTAAGATTGATTCGATTGAGGAGATCGACAACGCCGAGAAGATTGGTTATTCTGGAGAGGCGCCACAACTTATAGGAAGCAACCTATCACGAAAACAAAGGCTGCCTAGCAAAGCGGCAAAAATCGATGAGATGCTACAATGCCTAGAGCTCGGCCCGATTGAAGCATGCCAAGGCACAAAACATAAACTCTGCACAGACCGTGGAAAAACACTGGTGCGTTGAGAATACCACGGATCGGGGTTGTATCTTTCGTGGATAGGGAGGAAACCTAGACTCGAAAAACGAAAAAGCATTGAAAGCTAGATAAGTGAAGAGACCGAAGTTGGAAATAGAGTGTGGAGATTTGACAAGGATGCTTAAAAATACTATCGGGAATATCGATTACATCGAATTTATGACGATGCTTTTGAGATACAATTCAGTTTATGATTTGTTAGGCGGTCTATGAAAGTACATATAGCATGGCTGCACTTTCATACGTGCAGTTTTACAACTTCGTGCACTTGGGATGGATGAATTTGTCTTTGTCGGTATGATAGTCGGCATGTTAAAGGAGAATTGTACATATGCATAACCCTTGATACTTGTGATTAATTGGCATAAATGAGTACCCGGCAATAAATGTACTTGTTTTGAAAAGGATATTTCATTTGGCAACATGCATACATGTACCCGGCAATATCTTGTAAATTGTTAGTTTTAGATAGTTGACTATTATCGTGTGGTATTGCATTGGTTACGTTTTCGTAAAGCGGATAGGTTTTCCTTGCCCTCTTTGGTAGGATTTAAGACATATAAGGTTGCCCTTTGACAACTATTAGGATGGAGTCGGGTGGAGGCTTTCGACCGTTGGGCTCCCCCCCTGGCGACCGCAGCCCGAATAAAGCCGCGCCATGCCGGCGGCCGCCCGGCCCGCGCCCCTCGCCTCCCACCTCAACCTACACCTCCCCTGCCACCCCTTTGGCCCCCTCCTCCTC
This sequence comes from Hyparrhenia diplandra, assembly GCA_015847255.1. Classification (NCBI taxonomy): domain Eukaryota; kingdom Viridiplantae; phylum Streptophyta; class Magnoliopsida; order Poales; family Poaceae; genus Hyparrhenia; species Hyparrhenia diplandra. Next base: position 15,102 of record JADLZK010008056.1, on the reverse strand, counting down.
CTCTGTTGTTCGCTGCGGCGACGGAAAGCGCTTCAACCGCCGTGCGGGTGGCGCCCCGCCGGCGGCCCACGCCTCCGGCGCCGGTGGGCCGGGATCCGGCGGCCGCGACCGCGGGGGGCGGATCCGGCGCCCGTGCCTCCCCCCACCGTGGGGACCCACTAGCCGTGGCCTCCGTAGCGTCGCCGGCGTTCGCGGCGCCGCCCGCTCGTGGTGCCCGCTCGGGCGCCAGGCCTACGGGACTATCAACGGTGGAGCCGCCCCCGCCGCTACGCGGCAGGCGCCGCCGGCCGGGCCTCGGTTGGGAGGGGCTGGATGCGGCGGCGGCCCCGGCGGCAAGACGGCGAAGTCGTGTCTCCAGCCCAAGCTGTGGCCCCGCGCACGCACATACGCCACCACCGGCAGGGCTCATGGTCGGCCGCCCATAGCCGGCGACCTCGCGCCCGGCTTCGCGGACATTTGAACCCCGACATCGCCCCCGTGGCGCCATCCGCCGAACTCGCCGCCACCTCCATTCACCCCGCGTGCGCCGCCGCCGGTCGGTGGATGGGGTGCCCTCTGGCCGAGGTCCTCGCCGCTCACGAGGACATCTCCGGGACGATGACGAGGCCTCGAACGGTCTTCTTCCTTCCTCGCCGGGCAGTGCAGAAGCACTCGCTTATTTGGTGTGACTCCTCGACGGGGAGGAGGGAGGAGCGGCGTGAGCACCGGCTCGGCGCATCACCGCCTCACCTCCGGCCCGGCATCGTGGTGCGAACCCCGTCGTCGGCGGCTGGCGCCTCACGTGGAGGGTGCTTTTGTGACCGGGCGCCCACGCGCAGTCGCCAACGCCGGCGACGGGAGGGAGGGACCGCCGGGCGACCTTGGGCGCTGCGCGATGCATCGTCGTCTTGGTCCGTTCGCGCCCGGTCGGCGCCGAATCGCGCTTTGGTCCACCTCTCCATCGCAACACATTCCTCGCATCGCCTCATTCGACGCCGATGGCTTTACCCTTGTAGTAAGCGTCGCCATGGACGCCGGGCCTCGCCACCCCTCGTCACCTGCCCGGCCGGTGCCCGAATTTCGTCGGTCTTTTGCTTCAAGCGCGGCGGAGGGCCACATCGCCGCCCGAGTGCACCTCCCGTCCGCGCTGCCTCTACCTGCCTCGGCGACGAGGCACCGGGTAAGGGTGTAACACCCCGTGTTAATTACTAGCTAAGCAACGGATTTGGACAAAGACAAGTATATTAGTTCATGATCGTGAACTCGAAGCGTCAATTTTGGAGCAAAAACAAGTTTTTATGTTTATATACGGAGCCCGTTAAGGACATAAGTGATTAGTGGAGAAACTATGATTTCTTATGCTCCGCATCTCAACCTATATGTGCCTTAGCCAGTGGTTAAGTTTCATGAAGATCGGAATCAAAAGTCACATGAAATGATAAGGCATGCCATTACTAATATAGTGTTTTTCGGTGGCTCAATAATGTAACTGGAGCAGGTGAAGTCAACCAACCCTTGCCACAGTACTCAAATGACTCTAAATGAACTCTCAACAAAAAGTCATTAAGGGTTCATGTTGAGCAATTGCCTCGAAAAATGCCCTGATCGCTCAAAAATCCTAGTTCGGAAGTTTATCAAGTTGATGCTTTGACCACAGTGGAATTATATTTTCTGAGCTAGATATGAAGTTTGACCTTTAAGCTAAATTGGAGATTTGGAGGAGTACAACAAAAGTTATTTTTGGGTCAAGTCATGTTTTAGCTCCTAAGTGCCTCAAATATATCACTCAAATTGGAAAGAAATGTTGATTTCCAGGACTTAGAATATTCAAGTCTGGAAAACAATGAATATGGATCGACGTCTCGCGTTCTCGAGATTTTGCTAAGTAACTGGAGTTGGACCAAAAATACGGATTTGAGTTTAGGCTTTGAGGACCAACATATCAAAAGTTGAGATCGATCGGATTTGATTTGACAAAGTTTTGACAACAGTTTGTAATCATTTTTAAGCCATTGACAATGCCATCTTTGGAGATTATTATCTCTTAATCCGAGCAGCTAATGACCATGGGCCTTTAATGAAAAATGAAGATTGATCAGTGGAGAACATTTTTGTCTTTTGGCCCATCTCCAAATTCGGCCCAGAAATAGCCCAAACCGACATCCAAACCGACCTTCTTTTACACGTGTCAACTGTTCGATGTAATGCCTCAATGGATTTTTGTGTCCAGAGCGCCCACGCCATTGCTGCCACGTCCACCTCCTCTGTGTCGCGCGCTGGAGCTCCGCGGCTCATCCAGAGAGGTCCAGAGACAGCTCCGCCTCACTCTCCTCGCTTGGCTCGCGATTCCCCTCGGTTTTGCCCTCGCCGCGCGCGACGACGAGCGCGTCCGCCATGGACGGCCGGCCGAGCTTCATGGCCGTCGTCGTTCCTCTCCATCCCAGTCACCATCGCCGCTCCACCTGCGTCCCCGCATCGTCCTTGCCCCCCCTCCTTTCTTCGCGCTCGCGTGCGCGAACCTGGCTGCCGGCCGCCATGGCCGCCGCGGCCACCGCCATGACCCGCGCGCGCGCAGGTGGCCGGGGCCCTGCGGGCTGCTTTCGGCCGGGCCAGAGCCGGGTGCGGGTGCGGCCCGACGCCGCCTCGGCTCGCCGCCGCTCCTCCGCCGCCGATAGCCGACCGGCGAGGCCGGCCGACGCCGCCATCCCTCCCCTGCTCTGCTTCGACGAAGAAAGAAGAAGAGGAGAGGAGAAGATAAAAGAAGAAGGACCTGATTGGAAATTCGGCAAAACTTAGGGAGCTAGGTGAGAGGATTTTAACTCATATAAATAGTACTTTGTACCTAATAGTAATTTCTTAAAAGTTCAGGGACTTAATTGAAAAGTTGCCAAGTCAAGCCTGGGCAGGCCGCAACTGGGCCGGCCTGCTCCGCTTGGGCCGCAGGCGCGCCACCGCTGCTGCCTGCGCCGCTGGGCCAAGCCGGCTGCTTTCGGCCCGAAGGCCTTTTTTTTTTAAGTAAATGTTTTATCAATTTCTTTTATGTGAATAGTGCTGATTTTTGTTATTTTCATATAAATTAAAATACTTGCTTAAAAATTCTAAAAATTTTTGTATAGCCTTTTCATGATGTCTAGTATTTATGAAAATTTTGAAACTTTGATTTTGAATAGTTCTTGCATGATTTAAAAATACAAATTTTAATTGAAAAATGCATCTTCCTTGATTTTTAATAATTATTTTATTTACCCAAAAATCATGAAACTTTATTTGGTGCTGTTTTATGAGATGGCCTACTTGTGGAAAAAGTTTGGGGTCCATTGGAGAAAGTTAAATTATTTTCTATTTTATGCTTTATTTATTTAATTAGAAAATGAGATGACTAGTGACTTCCGACTTAGGTTTTGTGAGACTTTCGGGTTGTTTTGTGAACCCTAAACCTTACACAATCAAATGGTCCTTGAGAACTCCTTAGGCAATGGTGATGATATCTTGTAGAGTAGTTCAACAAGTTGGTTTTGTTGGGTTGCAACTTTATCGTGAAGGAAAGTTATACTTAGGATGTTTATTATTTCATGCATACATCAAGCATCATGTTTACCATTCCATCATGCTAAAGCATGCATTATTATCTACGTGTAGAGTAAACGAGAGTGAGTCGAATCGTGTTGATGAAGCTTTGGAGAAGGCGTTGATATGGTTCGCGATGATCAAGTTTTCGGAGAAAATCCATCCGTCGACAAGGATATCATCAAATTTGACTTCGACAACTTTTCTACGAATCGACTTTTCCTCGCAACACGTGCAAGCCCCCAGTTCATTTAAACATTTCCTTGTGTTTTACAAAACTTTATATCACCTTTGCTTTATGCTTTGCATTAGGTGATAGGAGTTGAGTGACAACCTAATTGATGCATTACCATTCCTTGTTTATTTCGATATCCTCCTTGATATACCGTTTTGGGTAAAATGCTTAGAACGCTTAGCCTTGCTAAATTAGTTAGACTTTTGAGTCAAAATGTGACAAGTCTCTTATGATAGCCCGAAGAGGCATTTGATGAGAAAGGATGTTATATGATGAAACCATACCGGGTTATGGTGTTTAATTTGAGACCCGTCGGGGTAATTTGCAATCGAATGGAGTCTCGGTGTAGTATTTCGACTTGTCGATTAAGGACCGGCGTGTAGGCCTGTGTAATCGAGACTATGGAACGCAATCTGCGCTGAGGTCTTGGACCAATGGCACGTCTGTCATGGGTGTTACCCCATCACGACGACCATAGTTACGGGCGCGATACTCCGGTAAGCCCAATCTTGGGGGTGTCAAATCGGAAACGCATAAACCGCCGCGCCCGGGGGTGGAGAGATGGCGGAGTACATGTTACCCTCGTGGGTTAAAGTCCCGGATTGGAGGTGTCGCGGTATTCTCGGGTGGCGTGGGGCGGGTTCCGTTTTGAGTATCCGGGAAAGGGTTGATATATGCAAGCTTAAGTGCTACATATGTCGTGGAAAGAACTCCCCATTTGGGTTAATTGATTTCAAATCGCCGTGCTTCTCGGATATGGAGACTTCGTTTCCCGACTTATATCGTAGTTTAATTATGGAACTATGAAGAGATGGAATAAGTGATGGAACTTCTACAAGTGTATGCTATAGTGTAAGATCACCTAGAATAGGTGAGATACTAAATTGGGATTAAAACATTGAAAGTAAGGATTCACTACTAGTAAGCTTTTTTAAAAAGAGTCCTTGATTCTTGCTAAGCCTTACCTTGAATCCTATTAGACCAAAGATTCCCGAGTCTTCTCCTATTTTCTCGTAGTCGGGTAAGTCTTGTTGAGTACTCCGCACTCGGGTTTGTTGACCCTTTCGCTGTGTACTGACTCGTCTTTGTTTAACCAAGGTTATGTCGGTGGGCACGACATGATCCGTTTATCTTCCGCTTCTACCTAGCTTCCGCAATTAAGTTAAGTTTACTCAAGTGTAACTTATTCACTATTTGTAAAGTTAATGTTATTATTCTTCCGCGACTCGATCTATATTTTTATAACAAATGTTGTAATGTTGTAGTTACTCCTTTGTTGATCCCTGGTATGAGTGGTGTAATCGGGGTTCCGGCGACACTTTCGACAAAGCTCTCTGTTATTGGGTGCATCTTCGCACCGCCGTCCGAGGTCTTTGAGACAATGATCGATGCGGGTGGGCCCGGTACTAGAGGTTCTCGGTACAAGGGATCGCAAAGCCGCCATCGCCTTCGCCCCGCCCACCTTAGCGCCCCGGGGCCGTCACACCGGCGCACCCACGCCTTGCCGCCGCCAGGCCTTGGCGATGGCCAAGGGGCCCTTAAGTGCCGAGGCCGCGACACGGCCCGATCCTGTTGAGAGAGATTTGTCCAGGCCCCGACTTGGGGCGCGCGGCGAGCGTGGGAGACGCCTTCGACATCGACGATGCGGCGCCGTGGGGCGCCACGCGCCGAAGTCAAGATCGGGGCTTTGCGCAGGCGCCCGCCGCCGACGTCCGGGCCACGCTCGTCGCCGACGCCACGCATCGGCGAGACATGCGCCCGTGGAGCTCAACACCGCATCGAACCGCCATCACCTCGACCGCCGCTTTGCCGTGGCGAGGGTCGTGGCCGCCAAGTTTGGGTCGACCCAATGTTGATGAGCTCGCCGCCTCCCCTCGCCGAAGCGCTTATCTACCCGCCGCCACCCTCGGCCGAAGGGGCCCGGCGCCGTCGAGCCACCGCCGCCACTACGGATGACCCACCGCTTTTGCGGATGGTGAGGCGTTCGAGGAGGCAATCGGAGGCGACGACGAGATGCTGACGCCAAGGCCGACGGCCCAACGACAATAACACTCTGGCCGGTGTGTGCCCGCAAAGGGCCCATAGCGACGCCGTCGGCCGCGAGGTCGCGGGCACCAGGCGCACGACTCTGGGGACCGACGACTCCTGACGGCGGGCGTGCCGGGTGTGAGCACCACGCCTCGTGGCAGCCCCCCCGGTGGGTCAATTCGGGAGGCGGTCGAGGAGGAGGTGTGTCTTTCCTTTCCGACCTCGATCTTAAGGCACCGGTCAAAGCCAAGACGTGCGCCGCACACACTGCCTCCATTCACACCCTCGGGAGGAGTGGTCGCATTGCGGCCAAGCCAAGGGCGCCCAATGCTACGCGGCGCCCGGATCGTGTTGCTAAAGAAAATGGAAATTCAGGTGAACGAGGAAGTCGCTGATAAGGACCTCGAGGACAAACTCATACAAAGAATTCCGAGGTGACATGTCCTTCGAAGCGTAACGTGCTCCGTGGTGTTGCTCAATGGCGAGTTCAACCCGGCGGCACTCAACCTCAACTTAGCCGGGTTGGATGATGGCATGGCGTGAGCTATACCTCGGTCATTGTCGCAAATTTTTTCTTATGTAGTCGTTTGTAACTTTCCTTTGGTTCGGGGTTCGTGATCTCGCGACTACCGTTTTCCCCTCTCGTTTGTAACAAAACTCCCTTCGCTTTATGAAAAAAATGCACCAATGGTGTCATCGCGAAAAAAAAACAACTATTAGGATAACCTATTGTATTGATTTTGCAACACTGCCACTGATGAGCAAAGACACAATCTGCTGCTTATTATTTACCCGCTGATTTTTTTAGCACAATGGCAGGAGCTACGCTTTTCAATTAAGATAGAGAAACAGGGTTTATGTACAAGAATTACTCGTTGAATGTGAGAAGTGGTAAACACAAAATATTCAAGCTGCAGATACGAATGTCAGCCAACCAAACTAGCAGTTTTCTGCTTCCCGATTAATTTTGGTTCTGTAATAGGGTCTCTTATGATTAATAAAAGACCTCATATTGGTTTAATAGACCAAGAATCGGCATTTTCTAGACGTCCGTCAGTTAAGTATGAGAGTCTGCTAGACCATTGTTGCTGTAAACATATGAAATCCAGCTAAAACTGCATAATGAGTGGTGGTAAATTGATCACAGCTTTTTCCAGGTCCTGTGTTTGTCCAGCAGGTTGAAGTCATTTAGAATGTAACAGCATCAGATTCCTTCTGCAATATAAGAAGACACTCCATCCATTGCGACGTCATGACAGGGCCCACAATAGTAGCAATGGAATTGAATCGGCCCATAGAGGCTGACCATCACGCTACTGCGGATCATCTGCGCCAGCGTCAAGACGACAGGTAGAACAAGACGGCCGCTAGGTAGGTTCTCCCGCGCGGACGCGCCTTAGGCCTACATCACCACGTGTATTTGGTTGGATAGGTTAGGAACCTATACAACAGGTTTTTCTTTTTTGGCAGCAAAGAAAATTTCATAGATACTAAAAGCAAGTTACATCCTCTCGTTACAAAAACAAACCAAACTACTCCAACTTCATTGATGAGACAAAAAATCTTGAAAAAGTCATAAATTCCACCATCTAGGATCATCATCCCAAACACCGATCCGAACGAAAGGGCCATCTCACCATCCACCACCGTCATACTCATACCCATCACTTTTACAAAAGAGGAGTAAATTGCTAAAACTCCACATACAAACATGATGAAATTGGCGCGCCGATTACGCCATCGAATTCATCGTCAACGCCTTCACCGTGATTCATCATGGAAGAACAAGTTCAACCGACATCCGTGATAGATACCGTTAGAAAAACTAACTCTCACTAGCCCACCGCCATGGCTACATAGAACCACCGCGAGACAAAGAAAGGGGCTGGAGTACTTTATTCTTCATCAATGATGATGTCTTCATCTTGCCATCACCGCTGAGAAACAACATGCTCCATTACTTGGTAGTTTAACATGAGTCAATACTACCGAACACATTTTTTTAGGGGCAGTTCCCAGCCATTGTAAGGGTGGTTTGCCCAAACCGCCCCTCCTAGGGGCTTTGATTTGGTTTTTCAAAAAGAAATAACAAAATATTTTTAGTCGCAAATCATAGATTTTTTTCGCGTAAAATCACACGCTACGCAGCCACAAAGGGTTTGAATCTGTGACCTCCCCTCACGCGGAGCCTTCCCTCCACCGAACTACACACTCACATGCGCCTATATATCATTCCGCATCCTCATATATATTATACAAATACGAATGAAAATTGTCTATTTGAGGCCCTAGGCGAATTCAAATCAAAAAGTGGTCAACTACGAAGTTTCATAACTTTTTAAGATCTACAATCTTCATTTAGGGTGTTTCTCCATCCGAGGTCGCTTATGAAATTTTAATTTCTAATTTGAGACATTTGAATGTAGTTTTTTCATGACAAGATGATTTCAAATAAAAAGTGGATAACTACAAAGTTTTAAACTTTTTTGAGATCTACAATTCTTATTCGAAACTTTTTTTTCATCCGAGGTCATTTAAAAAATTTAAATTTTAAAATTTAGACATTCAAATCCCACATTTCGAGTCATCAAATAAAGTCAAATGAAAAAGGTTGTTAACAACAAAGACTCATAACTTTTCAAGATTTATATTTTTTTATTTAGGTCATTTTTCCATCCGAGATCATTTAAAAAATTTTAGTTTTTAGTGCCTCATTTTATTATTCGACGCCTATTTGTAGGGGGTAAAATCTAGCCGCCAATACAAATATCTTTGTAAGGGCGGCTGGTTCAGCCTGATTTGTAAGTGGGGCTGGTGATCGGCACCGCCCCCTACAGAGGTATTTGTAAGTGCGGCTAGATCACCAGCCCTCGTTTCACGAATAGGCAGCCCCACTGTAGGAGGGACTCAATACCCAACCCCTGAATTGGGCTGACTCTCACAAATTGTTTTTGTATGAGTGAGTTATGCATAGAGATTTGGATCTCACATTAGTAAGTTTGCGACCCCAATGTCCATTTCAAGAGTTGCCTTGCAAGTGTGTTCGGGTGTGTTACTTGCCTCCTCTTTATGACTTTCCATTGTCCATAACAGAAGACTCGGTCTAGCGATTAATATTCGAAACTTCTCTATTCCTTGTAAACGTTGCATAGTGTCGGCATGATTAGGCAGTACGCCAGTATACCTATATATATATATATATATATATATATATATATATATATAGATAAAGTTGGATGGCCCTTTTGAACTGCAGTTGCACTACTTTCTAGCACATCACATGTCTTAGTTTCAATGCCAGTACAAATTAGCGTTCCATGATTTCGCATTCCTTTGCTCCTTTTCCTCGAGGGCAATTTTTTTAAATGTTGCCATTTCACTTTCTTAACGCACTTTCGTAGGCTCTGGCATAATTTTCTGAATTCACAGAGTCACACATGTTTGGACAAGAGCATTCTTTTTCTTCTCCTTTTTTTTTTTAAGTATGGCAGCCGGCAGGCTTAAGGTCAACCTGAACACATCATCGCTCTGTCTCCAAATAAATCAATTTCTAGAATCCGTGCTAGTCAAACTTTTATAAATTTGACCAAATTATAGAAAAGAGTAACAACATTTATGATATAAAATGAGCTCCTCATGAAAATATTTTCTATGATAAATCTAATGATACTAATTTGATAACATAATTTTAACGTTTCTAGAAATTTGGTCAAAATTTAAAAAAAGTTTGACTTAAGACTATTCTAGAAATCTATTCTTTCAGACAGAGGAAGTATTTAGCATATATACAAGTGTCTTTGGCATACAAGATTTGGGATAGAGCATTAATAAAAAAAAAGAAAAATTGTCTGCAAGACCTGCCATGTTCTATAATCCATGGATCAACTCAGACCTTGTGCTGCCGATTACTTTGCCAAGGCCTTGTTTAGTTGGTGTCAAAGTGTTAGAAAGTTAGAATTTGAACTCATGTAGCACTTTCGTTTGTATTTGGTAAATATTGTCCAATTATGGATTAACTATGCTCAAAAGATTTGTCATGTGATTTACAACCAAACTATGCAATTAGATACTTCTTTTACCTACATTTATTGATCCATTTATGTGTCTAAAATTAATGTGATGGAGAGAGAGTGAAAAAACTCTTGGAAGGAGCTAAACAAGGCCCAAGTGCAGCAAATAAGCTTACATTCACGAACCATATATACGATACTGCAGCACGTATCGAAGGCACATGACATAAAGGAAAGATTGCGTGTTCGCTAAAGCAAAACAGGATAAAAAGTTGGGAAGATGCCAAGCACACGAAGCAGCAAGCAAACTCATTCCCATGGCTGCTAATCAATCAAGCTAATCGACGACGACGACGACGAATCTCCTACATCGATCATGCATGCACAATTCATCCCGTCCACGAAACAAGCACCTGATTTCCACCATGTGCGATGGTAGGTTCAGTCAGGCTCAAACCAAACCTCGTCACTTGGCAGATGCATGGATGCTTTAACAAAGTCGAAGCTCACAAGGTAACTACCACTGCTGCTATGATACTGAAAGAATGTTGATGAGGCATATCGATCGCCTCGCTCATCTCGACAGATGCAGTTCGATCATGTTGGGACCGGACTGGAGAGCTATAGCCGCCTGTCTCTGTCGCAATGCGATTGGGGAACAATGACGATCGAGAGGACACACAAGAGAGACGTGCCCGCTTGGAGCACACAAGCTTCCTTGTCACTAAAGTGTGTCTTCGAGTTCCCAATATTCCTGCACTCCATGATAGGTCGTCATCCATCTGAAACGTAACCCCATCTAACTCTGTTCTCATCTCAAACTACAGTGTGCTTATAGATATCACACTCTCACACAGTCACACGCGTTGCCTTTTGGCTTGTAGACAGCACTGTAAAGGCTTAGGATACAGCCCCTCAAATGCATGCATGGCCCAAGGAATCAACATGTCTATATGCACTTGATATATGCAGGTACAGCACTGTAGAAGGTTTTGGAGGCTTCACCCAGCAGCTCGCCTCGTGTTTCGAGTCCCTAGCTAGGGTGCAGCTGCCAGGAATGAAAAAGTATTTTGCCCTCTCGTGTTTTCCATGGGCCGGCCGGCTGTTCATCTGGTGGTAGAACTAGAAGCATGCAAAGTGGCAGACAAGGGTAGCCTTCAGACAGTCCCCATGGAAAAGTGCGGTTGCCTTTTGGACAAGTTGAACTAATCTCACTAACCTTAGCTCACCTGTACGTGTAGTTCGTTCGAGTTGCGGCCTCCTGCTCATTTATCACATGGGCATCATCAGATGACTGATTATCCTCAACACATCATCAGGTTATTAGAAGCTTCTTTTTTTATTTCTTCAGGCAAGCAAGCAAGCAATCATCGCTCTGTCGTCTCTTCAGATCAATGCAAGTCTCACCTCTCAGCAAGGCGGATGGAACTATTACAGATTTGAGGCCTTGTTCGTTTTGGTCGGATTGGCTCCATTCTCGGGCGGATTGATTTGGCCTAGTTTTGAATCCGGTTAATGCTAAAATAGGTGTTTGGTTAAGAAATGGTTTCGACGGATTGATCAAGCCTGGTTTTTCAATCCGCCATTTTATATACCAAACGACCCGATTTGTTCCACACCTCTTGATGTCCTGAACGGAAACAACCGGATCAACCAACGGATTGAGTGACACTGTGGATTCACTCAAACCGAAACCGAAGTAATCCCGACCAAAATTCAATCCGACCAAAATGAACAAGACCTTAGAGTCGGTTCGGTTAGCTTGGATTGGACCTGGAAACCATTCCAGCCTATCAAAATTATACAAATTAGTAAGCCATTTCAACTGGCAATGAACCGAAAACGAGCCCTTACATTGCAAACAAATAAACAGGTTTTACTGTCGCATTCAGCTTGAAGACTGAAGCAGAAGGCAACTTGAGCTCTCAGAGCTTGCTGCAATTAAAGTACAGGACCGATTTGAAGGCAACTTCTTGGTTCTTCCATGCACATAATGTGAACTAGCTAGTGAAGTGACATCATCAGTTGATGTCTTGTAGGTCTCAACTCGAGGCCAGGCCAAGCAAGTTGCGTGTGTTTTGCACTGTTGCTGATAGGTCATTTCTAAGTAACATAATTAACACACTGCATGGCTTACGGTAGCCGTCTATCTATCTAATCACGTTGAAAAATTTGGCGCCTAGTACTGCCGTCTCCATTACGAAACTGATGAAGGATCTCCCATTATGACCATGTTGAGATTACTGGACCCCGCACCCCCAATAAAAAAACAAAGTTTGAGAAGAGCGCTAGCACACTACTACAGGTCAAACACAACATCTGAGCTGGACCACGGATTCAGGGGCTCACGATTTGACAAGTATTCTCCATACCTAAATAACATGATGGCAGCGAGCACTTGCAACAGCCCGCGAAACCCAACTAGGATATATGCCATCATACATACATATATCCGGTTGGTCGATAAGCCGGCTGATTGATGAATAGTGTTCAGTGAGAGGGAATAAGATGAAACAAGCCGAAACAATGGATCGATCTGAAGAGCATGTGTTGGAGGGTAGCTCTACGTGGAAGAATAGGCGAAGTAGACGATGCCGCTTCTTCAGCTCTGATGGATTCCACTGATGGATTGTTAGATGGTGCTGGAGAAGAGAGTAGAAATGCATGTGGATCTGCAAATCTCACCGAAAGCGACGCATGTTGAGCTGCCCCGGCCTGCAGATATGCTAAAAGCATGGTATACTACGGTTTTAAGTGTGTGGAAGGAAGCCAGGTGCCTCTCCTTTTCTATCTATCCTCAAGCCAGCCTGATCAAGTTGACTCAGGCCAAGTGCTGACATCACCACACACTACACTAGACAGACGACTAGAGCTTTCACAAGCAAGAACTCGATCAGCTCGTCCATCCATTGGCTCCCAATTCCAGCTGCAGAACACACAAGAGATCGAAGACCACCCAAAAGCACACAGCTGGTGGTCGTCCTAGCTCCGATCCTGTCCTGTATATACCAATACCAGTGCACTTGTTGTGACTTGTGTGACAGCAACAGTCTCCCACTACCAAAAGGAATGAAACCCTGCTGTGTGGTGTGGACTACTGTGGAGGCTGGAGGCATCATTGTACAATCCCATTAGTCCATTACTAGAGCTTGCAACTTGATGAGGACGAAGGAGGAATAACAATAATACAAAACGCGTGCACACGCATGGGTTCATGAACCAGCTGCTGAGTCATAGTGATTTAGTCTAAACTCTAAACTGTTTGTGTTCATATCAGTCAGCTCTAGTGCTGCGGTACCGAAAACGACAGTCCCTAGTGCATGCGCACCAAGGGACTGTTTGGTTCCTATATCAGGCACCAGGCTCAACAAATTAAATCAAACGAGTGGAGGATGTTGCCTAGTCCAGGCAAGTTGGATAGGTCTACGGACTGGGGACTACTACTAGTGAATACTTTTTTTGAACGAACCAGGCAGCTTAACCGCGATTATATTAAAAAGGAGAGTCCCGCACTGGGAAGTACAATGAAACCAAACCAAAAGAAAAGAAGAAAAAAAAAAAAAAGCAACTACACTCACCCAGCTTGGATTGAGACATCAACACATACGGTTACCACTCAAAGGCCGGCGGATTGGGACCTCAACACGCCCAAGTCTCTATACAACAACCTCAACAAGGCAACAAAACTTGAAACCCGAAACAAAAACTGCCGCAATACCCACCAATACAACCACTCTCAAGCAATCGCCGAGAGCCACAAGTCGTAAGCCTACGCCGAAAGGACCCAAGAGAGAGAGCAGACCGCACCACACCAAGAAGGCCGCCGCTATGCAGGACCTTTCGCCGTGAAACCGCTGAACACCACACACACCCGTATCCGGACCTCAAACGCACGGGGCCATGCCTCTCCGCCGGTGGTGGACTACTGTGGAGGCCGGGAGGCATCATTGTACAATCCCATTGGTCCATTACTGTAGCTTGCAACTTGAGGAGGAAGGAGGAATAACAATAATACAAAACGCGTGCACACACGCATGGTTCATGAACCAGCTGCGAGTCATAGTGATTTAGTCTAAACTCTAAACTGTTTGTGTTCATATCAGTCAGCTCTAGTGCCGCTGAGTCGAAAACAGGCCCCCTTTATGCGTGCGGCCGGAAATGTTTCTCGTGCTCACGCACCAAGGGCTGTTTGGTTCCTATATTGACCGGGGGTAGCTGATGCCCAGGCAGCAGCACCCCAGGCTCTGAAAATCAAATCGAACAACTAAGGAAGGATGTTGCCTACTCCCTCCGTCCCATGGAGTTTGACGTTTTGACTTTGAACTTCACAAGCCAATTTCTGCCTTATTCAAAATATTTATGTAAATAATAAAATAAATTAATCAATATTGAAGTATCTTTTATTGATAAAATAAGGCATAACAAAATAAATTATATTTGTGTAAAAATTTGAATAAGACGAATCATCGAACAAGATGTCACAGAATCTAGGTGATAAACTCAATGGGACGGAGGGGTAGTCCAGACAAGTTTTTTGACTGGTCAGCATTCAAACTGCTAATGGAGCTTATCAGAGATCGAGAACAGGGGTGCAGTTAACGTCAGGCGGTTGTGGGATGGCAGTGTTTTGATATTGTTTCGGTTAAAAATCGATGCCTGGGGATAGAAACGAAAATCGAATTTTCGGTGATTATCGACATCGGGCTTTCTCGGTACAAAAATACTCAAACTGACTTTAAAGAAATAACAAAAAATTGTCCAAAATTTGAATGAAATCTATGAAATTTATGAACGAAAATCAGCAAAACGAATTTCGGGCCGATACAGCCTAATATTGGGCATGGCCGATATAAACGAAATTGCCGATTATGGGGAATTTCGACCAAAAATTCTGAACACTGGATGGGTGTGTGCGTCTCAATCTGTCGTGTTTGGGCGTAAATGCTAATCTCCAGACAAATTAAATACAGGTTTGCGAGATAGATGTAACTTCGGGTGTTTAGCACCCTAAATTCCTCCCAAATTCCACTATGCAAAAGAAGATTCCCCATCACATTCGCCTACCGCTAAGAACACGTATGAGAAAATATAGGTAAAAATTAAAATAATTGCACAGTTTAGACAGTACATCATGGAGACGATTCTTTTGAGCCTAGTTCGCCATGGTAAGATAATATTTACCACTCAACAAACTAAAACACGCTACAAATACACGACGCGACATACCATCCAAATTTCAGCCCCAAATTCGCTCCAAACACACCCTTCAACAAACACTCAAAC